>CM034151.1:687069277-687279277 GCA_019776745.2 Taxus chinensis | reverse complement strand
AAATTTATTTAAAGTACTAAATTTAGTAAATTATTTCTTTTATGTAATTTATTGATTTTTAACATCTTTATTTTCCACCTAGGGATCTGGTAAATCAATGATATTTCATCGAACACAAACCCTTAAATCTAATTTGTTTTTATCAACACTATAAGGCATTGAAAAATAAGAACTAAAGAAATAAGATTTTTAAATTTTTTTTATCATAGATTAATCAAATAAATATATGAATGACAAATATTTTTCTTTATTCTATTCAATAGCGATTTAATAAGAGGTACAAACAAATACTTAAATATTTGTAGTTTCTTGTTATCATGAAATAAAAAAAATTCTAAATCTTTAAATTAAATGAATAGATTAATTATATCATATTTCTGTAGTGCTGTCATTAACATTAATAAAATGATTTTTTTTTTTAAAATGGGAAAGCTTTAGGGGAGGAATTGATTGGGAGTTGGTGGAAGTATGAGTGATAGAAGGAAGAGGCGGTGGAGTGGAGAAGGAGGTAGGTGAGTCAGAGGAAGAAGGGACGTGGGGCAGGCATGTCAGGTTGCAGATTGCTGCAACTATGGACACCTCCACAAAGCACTTCCACTGTCCTACAAACCTATCAATGCACACCTCCAACCTGAGCTAGTTACTTCTTCTTGCATACTCCCAGCCTGTGATAAAATAGGAATGTTGGAACAAGGTATGGGTATAAAACAAAGCATAGAAGATAAAGGAATTTTGTCAAATGTTGCAGTTGCAAATACTTTGGTAGACGTGTATACAATGAGGAACCTTCAAAGGGAAAGCAAACTGTTTGACATATGTGTTTTAAAAAACGTGGTTATGGAAAACATTGACTATAGGATATACGTGAAATGGGTATGATGAAAAGGCTTAGAAAATTTCAAGCAAATACAACGTGCAGGTGTAAATCAAAATTCCTCACGCTTTGCCTGCATCCTCCTAGCCTGTGTCAAATGGGAGATTTTTGTTTTTCATTTACTCCTTTGTTAGAGATTTATCAAGCGTTGAATATGAACTGGAACCTTGAGATCAAGGTGGGTTGGATAAGAGAATAGGTCTGGTTGGTGATTTCCCCACTAGGTTTTGAGCCAAGCGTAAAACTTGATTTTGAGCTTGAAATGGCTGTGCTAGTTGGTCCTAGAAACGAGATGGGTGCACGTCTGAACGATGGGGAGAAAAAAAAAGAAAACAAAAAAAAGAATACTTGGTCAACATTTGTTCAGAGACAAGAATGAACATTTGGGTTCGGTTAGGCACATAACAATGCTGAGAAAAAAAATGCCAGAAAATGGAGTAGAAGAAACTCGTCTTTTTAATGAAGCCAAGGTGAGTACTACTATTGGGTATTGCTTTCAAAACATTAATTTTATTGGGTTTGTTTTTCCTGTCCTTCATTCATTCGTTATGCTCCCAAAATGGATTTCTTTTCCTGGTTTCATTGGGTTTTTTTTTAAAATATCAGATTAAAGACATCTCCGCAGAAATAGAAACAATGTTTATGAATTCCTCACTTGAGCCAAAGACCCTAAATCCATCTATAGAAAATGATATTGTTTCTCCAAGAAATTCTAGTTCATTTTATGATGTGGGAATAGACCCAATCAGGATAAATCCAGCCCACCTGCTGATAACCTATAGAAATTTCCTTCTCACAACCTATTGGTAAGTGGGAATGCTTCAGTCATGGCTTCTGCAAGTCCTACGCTCACTACGGGCACTGATGGAGGTATTGCGACTCAGTTGATTTTATGGAAAGTTCATTAGGTTAGTGGAGTTATTCATGTTTGTTGGAATAACACATACATAGCCTTAGAGGTTGTGTTGAATGGCATAAAATGGAGGGGTTGCGGAAGCACGTGAACTGTGTGGTTGAACGATAAAAAAAGAGTTGATGCCTTGTAGAATGTGAATGAACCCTCTTGGAGCACCTCTTTCTCTACGGATGTTAATTTTATCAGGCGTGGTCTCCTTACCTTTATCGTTTATACTTTTTTTATATTTTGGTTATTCATTTACAATAAAAAAATAAATTAAACTATTAGTTTCTCAAACAATTGAATATTTTAACTAGATGGCTAGTGCAATCGATAATACAAGACCTCGTGATTTTGCTACCAAATTACAATTTGACCCTCATTCATGTCGTGAAAACAACCTCATGCATTAATAAACCCATGGTATCAAAAATTTGTGCTCGTGTCCACTGGTTTTGGCGAGAGCTAGATGAGTTAATTAAAACAACCATTGTTGTCCAGCTTGTAAAGTTTGAAAAAACACAATTTCTAGAGTCTTTTAAAACAACACTCTAAGCCTTGTAAAACAAATGTTGAAAGTCACATATATTCCTTGTTATGTAGAGATTCACATCAAGCGTTCACGTGAACCCTGAGCAATGAAATGCTTTTTTGCCTTCACAAACCTCTAGTATTTTTAGTATAAAATTTCTTACAACCTTTAGTTTGGGGAAAACACTCTCCTTGATAATTTGGAAATGGTAGTTTTTAGGCCTTTGGTCATAGTTTGACTAGGTCAAATTGGACCTATTATGACTGGTGGCTCCGGATAACATGTCACCATTTGACAACCAGTTTCCAATTCTCAATCCTGCCAAATCTGGTGAATTCTCCATATATAGGGGAACTTTAAGGAAATTTCTGGTTACACATTCATCTATCGAATGTTAGTTTTAGACATCATTTTTCTGAGCCCTCGAGCTAACTTTGATTAGTTGCAACTAAACCTATTATTATTGATGGCCTTGGGAAAATGACCTCCAATCATAAACCATTCACTAATTCTGAATTTTCTCAGTTCCTGTGAACTCTTGATATATAGGTGGACATGTAGGAATTCACCCATCCTGAATTTACTTATTGGAAGACATTTTTTTTTAATGCAATTTTTTTTTATCTTCCGAGCCTAAATTGAACGTTTTTGCAACTAGTAGGAAAAATTAAAAAGGAAATTTTAAGGACCCATGTTGGTTTTCCAAACTATTGTGGAAACATTTTTACACTTGTAAATAACTGTTTGAAAATCTGCAATGTGACTTTTGTGAAATGGAACTTTTGGCAAAATATTGTTTCTCTCTTTCTTCCCTATTTCTTTCTCTCTCGTTGGTTAAGAAATGAAGTGAATTGAACTAAAATAAATATGTTTCTCTAACCTTCTCCTTTCAAATGAAAATTATTAATGTATTATGTAAATGGGAAACTAAAAATGATAATTATGCTAGATTTAGGTGGATTCCATGCCAATAATTTATCCCTAATATCATGCTCACCCAGTTTTTAGGATGGAAGTAAGATGGCAAAAATGGCATCATGTAATTGATTATTTATTATTGTAATTTATATATTTTATTGGAAAATGGATATATGTCTAATGTAGTTGTAATGTAACAGAAATCTTTATATTTGAAATTTGGTAATATGCATGAGATGCTAGTTTTAGGAATGCCTTGGGAAATGTGTAATTAATCATAGGTTCCATTTTGTTTCATATTTCCGTATGTTAAAGAGAAGAGGGAGAAAGAAAAAGTGGTTAGATATATATGTTAAATAAATTTGAATTTAATATCTTGTACTTCATTTCCAATGTTTAATAGACAATTAATTAATTAGTGTGTTGTATTCTTATCTTGAAATTATAATAAAAAGAGCTAAATGAAACACTCAACCCTAGTATAGGACTCATGTATAACTGACCTTTCATGTGTGAATCATTTTAGCGTGAAAAAATGAAAACCTTAGGATATACTTGAATCTCTACACTCGATGTCATCTGTCTCGCATGATCTTTCTTAGCCCAAAAGAAATCAAAACCGTAAAATGAACATAAAATTTTGTACTCAATGAAACCTCCTATCTTAGGTAAATAAGACCCCAAGGTGTGTTATCATCATGGTTGGTATGTTTAGCATTACCGTCGTGAACCTGATGGTTAGGATTGACCTGGACAAGCTTTTATCTTGAGTAAGTAGAACTAACACCTCCTTAATATCCTTAGTCGTTTACCAAGTCTTACAAAGTTATACCTAGAAGTTAAACTTCATCTTCGAATGAATTCCATATGGGATCTAAATGATGCAAATGGACCTAGTGAAATATTTCTGTTATGAATTAAACTCTTATTAATGATCTCTTTAGTTCCTCACAGTAAAATGTGTTACTTTGGTTAGTGAAAATATAGTGCCTTGATCTTTTATAGAGAGTTTCTAGGGTAAATATATTTTCACACCTTAATCTGATTTATAATAGGGGTGTAGAGCCTTGCGTGTGAATTGGAATTAAACTAAATCTCAATTGATTAGGAGGTTTGTTTGTGGGTAGAAAATTGGAAGTAACTCTTTGCTAGCGAAATCGATTTGAATTATGTTGAATTTAGAGAACTTAGGAAATTACAAACTTGGTTCTGTAATCCCTTGCTATTCCCTTTTATGCCATTAAGAGTGAAATAAATTTCACATGTAAAATCGCGAAATGCTGAAACACGGGATCTTACCTTGAACACCAATCACTTGTGGTTCATAAGTAATTTATAATTCTCCCAATCATGTACTTTTTCATGATTTTAGACCAGCACTTTCGTAACTCGTTTGTGTTCTAAATTAATGCTAAAAATGAGACCATAGTATAATGTTAGAGTAAATCATGTAAGATTAAAATGACGATTTGAGGTTATGAATAATGTCACTCTTGGAGTCCTTATACCTCAATTAGATGTTTATTTTTGTTAAAAATAATATGAATGTCCCTTGGTGAGATCAAACTTTTAGAAAACGAAATATTTATGTTAATCTAGATAAAGTTTCTTGATTTGGAAATGTTGAATGGATTCAACAAGTTACTGAATTATGTTAACCGTGGTAGGTAAATAAAGGTACCATGATCAAATAATGCTTATGGGAAAAATGTATCTTGAACCTAAACCTTCCCTAATCCTAAGATTGATTTCTTGTCATCACATTAGATTCAACTGTGTAACAAGGGTAAAATTTTAAACTTTGAATAAATGTTTGGGAAGCATAACCCTAACATAAGAATGAGATAATTAGGAAGTTTGTGTATATTTTGAAATATGAAAAATAATTATGTAATTTATAGAGATTTTCATAAGGGAATAAGAGCCAACTTAAATGGTTGAACTATAAGTTGAATGTGAAATGAATTTAAGAATATGTAGGTGGAAAAAGGAGAAAAATTATCATTGCATAATATGTTTTTTTTTGGAAATGTTAATTGTAACTGTAACGCCCATTAAAACAACCCACTTGAGACCTAAGAAACAACCTAGGGTTAGTTAGGAAAATTATGGAATAATTTTTTTTTGATTAAAAGAATCTACAAGCAGGTTACAAGACAACAACTGTCACTAACAGGTTCCGGAACAATTCAAATCCACTAGAACAAATTTTTCTTTATTAATAATTATTAGAGGTCACAAGGTCCGAAATTAAGGGTTAGAAGGTTCAATAATGTTCAGAGGGTAGTTCCTCACCATACCCACTCTCTAATAGGCTTAAAGATTCAAATTGATTTTTCTCACACTTAACGCAATCAAAATTTTTCTAAATTACTTCCATTTGATAGGAAATTTCCTTACCTTTCCAATGATATAAAGAAGTCCTCCTAACTCCTCATATAACTCAAGTTATGGGCCGGTGGGCCTTGGGGTGAAAATTTTCCCAAGGGCGGGCCTACGGGCCCAGGGGTGAAATTTTTCCCTTGCGCGGGTTGGTGGAGCGGGTAAGAGTTTTAACATTTTTTCCCTGTTCTGGGAAAAAGCATGATTTGCCTCTGCGTGCCCGCGGGCCCGAAGAGGACATGTGTCAAGCTCAGATTGGCATGGGGAAAACCAGACATGTGGGGAAATATACAAATTTTAGACTTTTTCTTCAAAAAGTGCAAGGGGTTAAATTTTATGCATGCCTCCGCCGACACCTAAGGCTGCCACGTGTCAGCCTTTCATTGGCTGTGGGTTAGCGGGACAACGGAGAGATTTAAGAAAAAATGCCAAAAGGGGGTAAAAAGGTTAAGTTCCAAAATACTCCCGCGCCTCTGCCGAGCCACGTGGCAGCACCTTATTTGCTGCGGGTTGGTGGGGCTGTGGGGAAAATTATAAAAAATTTCCAAAAACTTTTTTTTTTCGAAATGATTAAGTTGCAAGGGTTCCGCCCCTCCGCTGTCGCCTCATGGTGCCACGTGGTAGCCTCTGATTGGCTGCGGGGCACCAGAGAAAATTTTGAAAATTTTCCTAAAAAATTTCCTAAGTGTTTTAAGGGAAAAATTTGAGCCGCAGGGCCGCCAAGGAAATTTTTCCCAAAATTTTCCACCCAGGAAGGAAAAATTTAGAGGGCCATAACTTTTGATAGAGAGCTCAGTTTTGGGAAAACAAGGACTTTTTGGAAATCTCTCAACTCCCTGTTTGCAATGAGATCATTAATTTTAGGTTTTGATAAGGTTTAAGGGGTAAATTTTAAGAAAACGACCTGCAGGCTTTTTAAAAGTAAACTGGTAACTTTTAACTTATAAAATTTGTTCAATCTGATCTTCCTCCTCTCTCAACATGTCAAATAGACATGGAGGATTGTTATAAGAAGAATTTATGATGCATTTGGAATGTAATTTTTCTTAATTGATTTCCAATTTGAATTTTTACAACTTTAGACAGCAAAAAGACTGTGAAAGGTTTGGGCCCGATTTTGCAATGTTTGAAGGATTTTTCCTTAAGTATTTTAGTCCAATTGAGTTAATTTATATCATAACATGTTAGATTTTAATGTTTCATTGTTATTTCTTTCTTACAAGTTTGAACTGTTCATTTTAGATAAATTATTTGCCAGGATGAAATACAAAACAAAGATTAATTTCTAAAGGATTTATTTATCATTTTTCACCTTCCAAGTATGGAGATTCATTTCTATTCTAGTATAATACATTTAGTGGATTCAAATCAAACTATTCTAAACCCAAAGTGCAATTCTGATTTCCAATTTTACACATTTCTAAAAGAGACAATATACTGTATTTTTCTCACACACATTTCTTCCTTTCAAACAGAGATTCCAAAACATTGATATAATCAGTTTCAATTTAACAATGCAATTTGGGAAAAGCATTTCATTCATTCATTGATTTCCAAAGGAATTTTTTACAACTTCTTTCTTTTATTCCTTCCCAAAATTCATCATACAGATTACATTTCCTTCACATTCTTTCAAAGCAAAAACAAAGTCTATTATTTTTCATTTCACTTTACAAATTTCATAATCCATACAACATCCTTCCATTCCAAAAATTTAAAAATTCATCCACTTCAAAGTGGGAAGGGTTACAATGAGATTTTATTTCATATGGAATTGTCAAATAGTCTTTCTTCTCTGCTCCAGAACAACAACATAAATTTCTTCTCATTCATCCAATTTGATCACAATAGGAGTAGGGGAAAGACAATGCTCTCCACCCAACCAAGACATCCAATGAAAAGGAGAAGCAATCCTTCTTCATTGGCCCTTGAGCCCCAACCACAAAGCAATAGAAGGTGTGATTCAACTCATGGCGATAACAGACTTCCACACACACACATGTAGATTTCATAATAAAAATACATTTCAAAACAGAATGTAGTTTACAACTACATTTAAGACATACAAACAAGACTAAGGATTCATCAAACAAGCCAAAAGAGCAAGGAACTATGGGGGAAGCTGCTTATGCCTCCCAATGGGAAATGGGTATCCACTTGTAATAAATCGCCAATTTAAATCATCTCCCATATATCCTTATTCCCACCACAATCCCTCCTTATGCCCCCCTAAAAATATCCTTATGCTCCCCACAAAGTAAGAAATGCAAGCTATTTCTTTTCCATGGTGGATCCCAATCCCAAACTCACTCAATAATAAATCTGATGCCACTGGCATTCCCTTATGCCCCCCACATGGATTTCCCATAGCCTTCTCCTACACCATTCTTAGGAAGTTTACCCAATCAGCCAACAAACACACAAAACATTCACCATTCACACAACATAAAAAGAAATAAAAGCATATATAAAGAGCTAAGCTCTTACCTCTCCATGATAGATTTTGTTCCAATACAACAAGCTTTCAATGTCAAAATATAGTCCCAAAATCAACAATGCCCAAGTATGAAATTCTCTTCAATCTCCTCCAAAATCAACAAGAGCTCCAAACAACCAAGGAAAATTTTCTCCAAGGAAGCATTCCAAAAGTTCAACAACCCAAAACAAAGCAAGGAGTTCCAATTTTATAGAAGAGGGAAGAGAAGAGGATGAGGTGGATCCATGTAGGATGCCATATCACACATCCTCAACTCCAACACAAAAGTCAAATTCATTCCCCCAAGCATAATAAATGGGTGGGTGAAAGATATGGCAAATTACTTACACACTCCAGCCAAGCCCACACCCCATAAGGACTGCAAATTTAAAACATGAAGAGAGTGCAATTAAAACATGAAACTTGACTTATAAAAATGCATTAAAAAGGTCTAAAATCAACCTTCCAACCATAGACATGGTTGGTAAATAAAATTCAGAAGTATAGGACAAGTTTTACTTGTCCCACAAGCCTCCAAAATTAGCCTCCAATGACAAATTCGAATTTCCAAGGAGGTGGAGTGTTTCATACTCCAAAATCTGACTTACACAACTCTTACACATACTTACACATCACATACCACATTTAATACAAGAGCCAACAACTTTAATAATTACTTTCTTATATCCCAAATTTGTTTGATTTATTTATTTTAACAATATGATTACTCACATTAATTCTCCACAATTAAAAGGATAATGAAAGGGGCATATGTATCACAAAATAAACACATGCAAACAATAATAAAAAGGAACCACATTAATAAAATACACATAACCCCTTGGTCACATTCAAAGGTAATCCCCCCCATGGGAATGCCTAACAAAAAACAACACACACACACAAAACATGTTGCCATGGTGACCTTGTTGAATTCATCTAGAATTCCAATGTGGTTGGTCTCTGATCCCCCGATGTTTGTTGTGATATTTTAACCTGCAAAGCACAAATACCTCCTTCGGTCTCATGGCCATATCAGAACATCCAACATGATACAAATATAATCACAAAATCATCTATACATATGAATCACAACAACATCAAGGCAATCAACAATATCACTTACAATTTATATCAACAATTATATCATCATCATATAATGTCCATTTTCTAGGTCTACTCACAATATCCGAAAATCACATGTCTGAACAACATTCATAATATATCCATGTCAAATAGTATATCATCATCCACATATGAAGTGTCTATAATAATCATCATGCATCATAACTAAATCAAGATCAACAAAATCCATGGTTCAACATCTAACATCATACTAAATCAAAACTATAATAATGTCCATAATATAGTCAACAGTGTCATGGTCAGTATCAAAAGGTGTCAAAGGGAAGTGGGCACTACAGTAACTAAGATGAAATCATGGTAATGATGTGTTGTGGGTTTGCCAAGCCTTGAGTCCTTTTCTTGTGGTTGGGTTATCGCTAGTATTCGTTCATTGGGGAAAGTGTGGCATAGACAGGTATATGATGTTGTCATGTGTCTATGTGAGTCGATGAATTATATAAGTGTCATATGTGTTGTTGAGTTTTCCTTTCTTGGAGCCCTTGTGGCGTTGTGTAGTGAGCAATGTAAGTAAAAAAAAACAATTCTTGGTATTTTACAGTTGTATTTGTGTGTGTAAAATATGGCCGTTACAATTTCAATAATAATAATGTTTAATTTTTGTTAATTACAATGTTCATAAAATGTTAAGATAGATTTTAAACTACAAGAACAAGATAAACATATTTACTAAAATTATTAATAATTATAGTATATTAAAAATATAAGATGAGGCTTTTGAATTTGATATCATTATGTATTTTTCAAATAAATACATTTAAGGTATTTCTATTAATCATATTCTCCATATAACTACACTATTTAATTCTAAATTAAAAAATAGCTAAAAATTAGTCACAAGATATAATTGAGAAAAAATATTATATGTAATGTGTTGAATAACCAATTTTTTAAAAATTGAATTATAAAAATCAATTTTATTATAATAAAATTAGAAATATCTCTTTTAATTTTTCTATCATTTTCAAACAAATATTAATAATGTATAAATTAAACTTTTAAATATTAATTTTTTTATTTCTATTTATTTATTTTTTAATGAAGGCATCTCAAATAATCTACCAAAATTCAAGTATTTATAATTTAATAAATGAATAAAAAAAACATAGACCCCTTTTCACTCTCTATTTCCATGGAGTACTCTTCATAATCCGTGATAAGTCAATATAAAAGCTGATTTCAAATTAAGAATAGAGAGCACATATAAGAACTACTAAAGGCCAAAGGTGATAGATATTAATAATCAAAGTTTTCCTATTTAACATGGCAAAAGCTTCAAATTCCCCTACATGATATTCTTAAAATCACATTTATAAAGAGGTTACACGAGGTGTTCCATAAAGTTTTGACATTTTAAGAGTTCAATTAATTTATAATTATTTTATCAAAAAATAAAAATATCTTTTAAATTTTTATTATATAAATTTAAAATAAATATAATGGTTGATTGGTTAAATACATATCATCATCATTATGTCGATGAGATGATGTCATAATATACGTAATTTTTTTATTTATATAATTGTCAATTGGTTAGAGAATGAATATGTTTTTTTGTTTGGTCTTTCTCTCTCTTCTTGTATTACTTCATATAATAAAAAAATCTCATTCGATTACATCTAAAAATACATACCTTACTTCTCTAAATCAAATATACCTTTTAATACATCTTAAATTTTTGTCTATTACTCTAAAATCCACATTCATTCACTCATTCTAAATTCTTTTTAAAAATAACACCAAATATTAGTTATAATTAAAATTTACTAATGATATCATATATTTTTTTCGCATAAATTTATTTTAAAGACAAAAGAGTTAATCAGGAATCAATTCTTGTTGAGTGTAATGGCTCAAATAGTTAAAAAGAGATGAGGCCAAGATCATCCTCCAATAACTTTAATAAAATAAACATTCCTCAAATCTTTACGCAAAGCTAAAAATAACCGTAAAAATTTAAGACCTTCAACAAAAATAAATAAATAAAAACATCCTCTCTTTGCTTGTGAAGATGCCATATATTTCAATGAGGACCACAAATTATATTTATAAATTTTATTCTTTTTGTGTTCACTTTTTAATAATATTATATAAATTTAAAGTAAAGATAATAGTTGATTGGTTAAATATACTTAAATATTATACATACTATCATCTTTATGTTGATGGGATTATATCATAATATATGTGATTTTTTTTCTAGATATGATTGTCAATTGATGACACAATGAATGTGTTTTCTTGTTCGATCTTTCCTTCTCTTCTTATATTACTTTATATTATCAAAAAATCTCATTCAATTGCCTCTTTAAATCAAATATACCTTTTAGTACATCTTAATTTTTTTGTTTATTATTTTAAAATCCACATTCATTCACTCATTCTACATTCTTTTTACAAATAGCATCAAATATTAATTACAATTAAAATATTAATGATGTCTATTCTTTTTTTATATAAATTTATTTTGAATACAAAAAAAGTTAATTAAGAATCAATTTTTGTTGAATATAATGACTCAAATTTTAAAAAAAAAATAATCTAAAATCATCAACAAAAATGAACACTCTTTAAATCTTTACATAAAACACCTTCAACAAAAACAAACAAATAAATAAATTCCTCTTTTTACAAGTAATATACTTGTGATGATGCCATATAATCTTTCTGTTATGAGTTTTTGTGAAAGTAGTATGAGGGTGTTTCACATTAGTCTTGTCATTAATAATGTAAGAATTACACCTACAAAAGATAATTTTCCTAGAAAAGAACCCATGAGCAATTATATCTAAATTTTTAAGGGTAATTTAAAATTATCAAATCAAAACAAGATAAATAAATAAAATATTCCAATGGGAAGAAACAAATGGAATTGCATGGCCACGTTTAAAAAAATTAAAATAGAAACCGTTCCAATGTAATATTCTAACTGTCAACTTTCGGGAGACACGATGGATTATTTTAGTGTTTTATGGATGGGGATTTCACAATATCCATATAAATGTCCATTACCTTACGTGAATTCCAATAAATATTATTATTTTAGTTGGAACAAATTATAAACATAAAAACATCAAGTGAGTACCATGAATGATTATGGAAGTTACAAAATGTATCCTCTTAAAAGGGTTCATGATCTTATTTTATGTTTTTTGATTGGGATCTATTAGTTTGGTATTTCGGTTTATGTTTGAGAATTAATGTATAAAGAGTTAATATTGAATAAGTGTATATTTAAATTAATGAGTTTTTTTGGTTAAGTAATTATGACTAGGGGAATCTAAAGTTACTCAGGCATTGACCTTGATCTTATATGTTTAATTTTTTGTGTCAGGTATTTAGAAGTATTTGTATCCTGGTAGATGGATATAAGCAACCATCATCCTCACCAATAAGAATACAACCTTTTCAATTTTTTTATTTTATGTTAAATTATGTACTTTTAGTTATATATACCTAATTATATTTAATTTAGTCTAAATTTAGGAAGAATCTCTTTTGATTTTGATAATTGTCGACAACAAAGTGTATGGTTTCGAAAGTTGTTTATATTAGACTTTACAGTCCAAAGCGATTTTTCTCTCCTCTTTTTCTAAATAGACTCATCTACTCTTTTATGTTCTTTTCAATTTTAAATGTTGGAATTCAATGCATATATTAATATTGTGAAGTTTGAATTCAAATTCAACTATAAATATGCAAGTGTTATAAGTTATTTGGCAAACAAGTATTAACAATTACTTTTGACCCACACTCAAAAGCTATTTTCTTTATGTGATTTACTATCGTTCGACATCTTTGTTTTCCACCTACACGCTTGTTAAATCAATGACATCCTATTGAATATAAATCCTTAAATCCAATTTGATTTTTTGACTCTTTAGGGCATAAAAATTAGATATTGCAGGTACACATGAGTCACAATACGAGATTTGCGGGAAAAGAAATGAATGAGAGAACTAAGAAAATAAAACCTAAAGGTGAGATTTGTAATGTCCACTTCCCTTAGACCATTTTATGTCATTGGATTAGCTGTTTTGCACATTCTATTGATCTCTTAGGACATTCTGGCAGGGCTGATACTTGACATATTGACATTTGGACAATATTGTTTTAACACTTCATGGCATACACATTTTGGCTGGTGTGTGTGTGTGTGTGTGTGGATCATGCTAACTTTTTTGATGCAGGAATTTAACATTTCCATGTTACAATTAGCTATAGATGTGCTTATATGATGATGATATTGATGACGTTTCTAACATTTAAATCTTTTGTGAAATTTCTAGATGTTGAATTTCTATACTAACGAAATTATGCTCAGTTGTGTATACAGATGTTAGATATGATGATGTTTTATTATTAAATTGATAAATTGAGTTACGATGTTAATTATATGTGCGAGTGTGTGCTTTTGTAATATTTCTTGGATGCATTTGATGTGTGCGTGAAGTGTGCATCGATGAACATGTTCAATTAAATTAGCACACATGGGGACCAAGGGACCAACACATGAAGGATGCATGGGCCAAAACCTCATGGCCACCTTGAGCAACATTAGTTGGGGGTTAGGAAAAGTGGCTAAGCCGTTTTTTGATTTTTGTGGTTGTTTGAATTTATTTTACTTATCCTTTGTTGTTGGCCCCATTTGAAAATTTACCCTTACATTTTGTAATTCGCAATTTATTTAATTTGTCCCTATTCCCATGTTTTGATGTGACACTTGTTATGACACTTTTGAAAGGTGGAAATCGTATTTATGGATCCCTAAACTCATGGAAATTATTAAGGGGTAAGATTTTTGCTTTGGGAAAGTTTTTGGGCAACCCCGAGACCACCTAACCTTGTCCTTACCACTTGAAATGAGCCCGTACCCCAAATCGATCAAGGGTCGAGTGTTTTTGAAACTTTATTTATGATTTTGACCTCTTTATTGCTCATTTTTTTCTTGATCTTTATTAAACTTGAGTTTCTCGCATGAATGAAATTGTTGAAGGATTTGTTGCTTTTATTATTGATGTGAACTTTTGAGTGATGGATGTAAATTAAGCTTTTTTTCTTGACTTATTTTTTTTGGTGATTTATTTTTCTTGGATTTTTTTGTGTACTCTTGATTTTGGGAGTAATGCTTGTTTGACTATTTTTTTTGAGGAAATAAATTTCCTTAGAGAATGGTATGTACCCTTGGGTGAGGTGGAGTGAGTACACCTATTTGGCATCCATGTGGTGCCAACTCATCCTCTCTATTTGCAAATTCTGTAAATAAGTTATATGTTTTTAAATTGGGGTTGACTACACACACTATCTTGGCTATTGGAGTTTTTTGTGCTTGAAGGAGAGCTTGGGAGTAGTTTGGAATTTGGAACAAGTGAAGAATTTTGTTATGGCTCCAAAGTAGGGTATTTAACCCTCTTATTAATGCATTATTTTTGTATGATTTTGTATCTTACATTGTTCTATTTCTTGATAGATGGTATTTTTTCTTGATTTATTTTATTGTTTATCCCTATTATGGATTCGTTTATTGTTGAAATGAGTTGTGTTTGGGAAGGGTAGTAACCCCTAGGTTGGGTGTTGGAGGGGAGTGTGAATGGTTGGTTTGGTGGAGGGAAAAGGAAACTAGGTTCTTGTTATGGATGTGGGTGTTCATTGTGATTTTGTTGGAAGGAGTTGGGGTAGATGGGAATTAGGCCTTTGGTGGAGAGAAAAGGGGTGGTTTTGGAGGTATAAGGTTTAGTGGAGGAATAAGGAGGGTTGGTATAATGGAGGTTTCAAGGCGTAATTCACTACCCACTTGGAGTGATAAGGAGACCAACCTTTATCTCTCCCTCTCCCACTTGACTTGATTTAAAGCCATTGTTTTTCTTAATTGTTTTGGTTGTATTCTTGTTTGGTTGTGCTTTGTTTTGGGCCTATTGGAGAAATGCCAAATTTTAGTGTTTATCAAGGGTTTTTAACTCTTTCATGGTTCATGTGTTGGGGTTTGGGGGCTAATTGGGAAGTGCGCCCTTCCCCATTGGATATGGTTGGATGGTGAGCATTGTTTGGACTCCCCTTGTGTGTTCTTGGACAACTTGTGAAGACCTTTGACTCTATTTTTGTAGCTATCTTCATCCTTAATGTTGGTGTTTGATTTTAAGTTTGTTACCCTTGAAAAGGGAAATGTATTGTGAGACAAAAGCTATGTAATCAACTATTTTTCATATTTGAGGAGTATTGTAAGTTTGAAAAGAATGTATTTGAGATAAAGATATTTAAACATCTAGTTTCAGATTTGGGAACCCTTGTTTTAATTGTAAAAAGCAAATATTATTTGGAAATTTTTTTGAAATATTTGAAGTGGAAGCTTGTGCTAAATCTAGCAATGTAATATCTTTTCAAATCTGTAATGTAATGAGTTTTTTTATAAATGAACTTGGGGGGAATTTATGTGTTTATTCAGGGTTATTGAAAAGTTTTGAAATGTTGCGTGTTGGTAAATTAGTCTTAGAATTTAAATATGGCAGCTAGGTCATCCCATTTTGTATGAGTGCACTTTCATGATGAATGTACTCATACTAGGTGAGATACACATGGGCATGACCATCCTTTCATGTAGAAGTGCATGAAAGGGTGATCATATCCATGATGCACCACTCTAGTTTCATGTTCCCTTGAGCTTTTGCATTATAATAAATTTGTAACTTTGTAACTTTGTTGTTTTGTATTCCTTTGCATTTTAGAAAATGGAAAGAAAGTTACCATTAGGGAATGTGAATAAAATTATGGATTGTAAATTTGCATGCTGTTATAATAGAGGGAATTTCATCTCTTACTCAAAGTATGAACCTTTTAAAAGAATTAAACAATTCCATTCTTAGTTTCTGTCATTGTTAGTGCCTTGTACACAATTAAAATTATCATTCTTGGATTACTATTCTAGTAGAATGCTACAAATAATGCGATAATACCTTATAAACTAGTTTCCTGAAAAATTCTTTACAACAATATTCCTTTATGTTGTGGGAGTTTTGAGTAAAGAATGAGATTATCCTACCTTTCAATGTCATACTTTGAAGCAAAATACTGTAAACCTAACATGAAGTTGAAACACCTTTAAATCCACATAGCATATATATAAATTTGATTAGCTATAACCTTTAATATTTTATCAATAATTTATTCACGGTTGGCCATTATAAGTGGGTAATTGTCTCATAGTTTCATCGAAGGATAGGGAGACTATTTAACCCCATAAAATTAACAATGTGCCATTTGACTGTGCTTACAATTTTTGCAGTCTCTCCTGCAACCCATTTGTGCTTATCCTGTAAGTATGGCATTCATTACACACACACACCCACCCACCCACACAAATTTATATAAATTAGATATATTTTTTAAAAATATTTACTGGCAGGGGTGGGCGGCTGGGCTAACCCACCCCTTGCTTCTTATTATTTATTTTGTTGGGAGGGCTATGCCCCTTATTTCCCCTTGAACAATTAATATAAACAATATTTATAAAATAACATAGTATTGGGGCTTTTCCTCCTCATGCCATCCACCCTGCGCCATATGTAATGCCCACAAAAATGATGTTCTAGGAACTCGCTACAACCTAACACTTAACCTAAAAATTGCGACAAATTTTTTTTTGTTTAAGTTATAAGAAGGTTGACAAGGGTGGATGTTAACCCCTAGGGTTCGTTAAATTAACTTACACCACGAAACTCAACTTTATGATTGAAGAACCAGGTCTAGTTAAAAAGTTAACATATTTTCAAATTTATCTCTAAGGTCCATTAATCAATTATTCATTAGGAAGGTACCAAAGATTAATTTACTTAATTAAATATTTTCTTCTCTTTAAATAATGTTCAATCCTAACAAGGTTAACCTTATGTTAATTTATTTAAATTTATTATCCTATTACTTAGAGTCCTTTCCATTGACTTCCCTAAGGCTTGCTAAGAACTAACAAAGGTTAACATTCTAAGGCAATTAGATGGCCCCATTCACCCATCTACACATACCCTTAAGGATTTTAAATTAAACATTTAAAATACATTTCTACCTAACAAAATTAGGGTGAATCTCCACCCTTAGATCAAAACAATCTTGGCCACTAGATCCTAGGGTTCCAAACTTAGCCCTAAATTTCCTTATGAATTTCTATTAAAACCTTTTTTTATTCTATTCTCCTCATTTGGTCTATTTTCTTTTGTTAAATTTGCAGGTTGGAGAGGAGGAAGCCATGGGAGCAAAGAGGAAGAGCTATGGAGGATTCTACAAGGGAGATCAAGATTAGATTGGTTTAGATTAAGTTTTATTAATGCAATCTATTCCATTCAAGGATTGGGAGGGATTTCCTCTACCAATCTGGTTTTGTTTCCACTAAGTGTATTTGTTTTTTTCAAAATTTGGGCAAACCCTACCCCCATTGTTATAAATGAAAAGAATGTTTTCAATCCACCATTTGTAGGTTTTTATATTGCCCAATCCATGATTACTCATTGTTTGATTGCTGGTGATTATAGGTTAAATTTACAACTTAGAATTTGAGTGTAAACTAGTTAAAAATATTACGCACAGGCGTGATCCAAGGAGTTCTGTTGTAAGTGACAGAACTGCCGCCCAGAGTAGACCGACGGTCTTGGGACCACCGCCCTACCTGGGTGACAAACCACGAACCGCCGCCCTACTGAGTGGTGGTTTTGAGACCGTCCGCCTTAGCCTGAAGTGCGACGGTTATGGGACCCCCTCTCTGCATAGGGCGGCGGTCATGTTCTGAAAAACCGAACCTTTAATCTGAATTTTTTCCAAAGCCAAATTTTACTACAAGGTCCTAAATACATTCTGAACTTGATTTTATGCTCTTAAAGTTTCCAGTTTTGGAATTTCATTTCATTAGTTCATTTCTTGGTTAAAATTTACTCATTTAAAACATTTAGAAATCCAATAGTAACAATAACAACTACAAGATCTATTCCATTTTAGTTCAACTAATTTTCTTTGAATTCCAAGAGTAAAATTAAAGGATTTATATCTAATTTACATTGTTATTTTCTAATACAAAATGCAACAATTCCCTATTTCAAATTTGTTTGTCTCTTCCATTTTCACTACCACTCAAATATCTAAAACAACTACAACAACTTTCTTTTACATTCAAATTTACTATGCATACTTTTAACATATTATCAATTTTCTATTTATTACTTTCTCATTTGCAACAACACAATCTCACAATGAAATTAGAACTTTCTTTTCCCATTGAGTATAACTCATTTCTTTTAACACAAAGAACTACTTTTCTCACAATACAACCAAGATTTCAAATAAAGAGAATTACTTTCTTTTCTTTTTGCAAAACTAACTCTACAATACAATTCTTTCTTCTTTCTTTTCTTATTTGTTTCTTTCCACATACAATACAATTTTAATAACAACTATTTGAATGCAAATTTCCTTTACAAGATCAATACTGAATGTCCTCCACTTGAAGTGGGAAAATCATACAATAATACAAGCTAAAAAATAGAATACAATATTACAAGTTTCCTCCACTCTAAGTGGGAATAATACTAAGGAAGTTTCACAAGGGATCTCCAACTCCAAACTCCAAGCTTCAAAACTCCAACAAGATAGACTCCTCCAAGATTTTTTTGATTCACAAAAAAATGGGGGAGAGGCAACACTCTCCACCCAACCAAGATATCCAATGAAGAGGAGAAGCCATCCTCTCCATTGGCCCCCGAGCCCCAACCACATTACAATGGGAGATAATTCCAACACATGCAACAACAAGATTCCACAACACAAACAAATATTTCACAACCATTTCAACCACATTCAAAACAACAATCAACACAAGAAAGGAGAACAACAAAACAACAAAAACAAGGCTTAGAAAGAAATCCAAAGGAGCAAGACCTATGGGGAGGCCACTTATGCCTCCCAATGGGAATGGGTGCCCACCTTAAAGCCTCCAATGCATATCTCAATTCCCCTACATACTCTTATGCCTCCCTCAAGTACCCCTTATACCTCCCACATACTCTTATGCCTCCCTCAATCTCTTATGCCTCCCTCATAAAAGAAACAAGAAAGAAATGCAAGCATTCCTTGTACAAGATGGGGCACCCAACCCAAACTCCCTCCAAACAAAAAGGTAAAATATTATGCCTCCCTACATGAAATCTCCCCATAGTCTCCTCCTACTCCAAACTCAGGAAATCTACCCATTCCCAACAAGCATTCCAAAGAAAACAATACTCAACACAAGCACATAAACACAAAATAAGCATAATATAAGCAAGGTAAAGCTCCTACCTTTCCATAGTAGAGCTTGTTCCAAGAGTAAATCTCCAATCTCCTCAAAACCAAGAAATCATCCACAAGCTCTAACAATCCACAAGCACTCCCAACAATCCTCTAACTCCTCCAAAAATGCAAGAGCAAAAATAATGAAGTAACCCCCAAACAAGTAAAAGAAATTCAATAAATAGAAAAGGGAGAGAGGAGGATGATGTGGCTCCAAGCAGGATGCCACCTCATTTCCTCTCCACTCCACATCACCTTATTCAACCTCATATTCCAATGCACAATTAATAAGTGGTTGAAGGAATGACATTATTACTTACACACACAATCTAAGCCCACACCCCCTAAGAACAAAATTAATTACAAGAAAGAAGTGCAATAACCATTTCACCTTTTTATCTTCCCAAAACACCTAATGGGGTCTAATTTTGACCCCCCCAACCCATAGGTAGGGTTGGTATAGCAATTTAAGAGGTGTGGGACAAGTTTGACTTGTCCCACAAGCTTCCAAATTTGGCCTCTAAGGCCAAATTCGAGTTTCCCATGAAGGGTAGAGTGTACAACACTCAAGATCTCAAGCATTCAACACACAACACAAAATCTAAGAGAAAATCAAGTCTAATAAATGAACTCTTTTTGGTCACATCTTTAATTAGTTTAGGAACAAGGTTAATTTAGCTTAATTAAGAAACTACAACCCATTAATAATAAAGGGGTAAAACATACATCAAAATCTAAATAATTAAAACAAGTAAATTACATTACTAAAAGAAACACATACTAACATTAATAAAAAGGAACTAATAATAAAAGACAACACATGACCCCTTGGTCACAATTTTCCCCTAACCAAATAATTCTAACACACACACAATTACATGTTGCCATGGTGACCCTAGTCGAATTCATCTAGAATTCCAATGTGGTTGGTCTCCAATCCCTCCGATGTTTGTCGTGAATCATTTTACCTGCAAAAAACATAAATACCCTCTTTGGCCTCGTGGCCACATTAAAAATATCTGTGATAAAATATATAATATAAATCCTAAATCATCTATATACGAATCAAATATCATCTAGACAAATACGATATCATTTACAATTTCTAGCAACATTTCTATTTCACATTTCATCCATGTCAAAATGATCACAACATTAATCCAATTATTAAAGGTCTACTCAATATGACGAAATATATCACATGTCAGAAATATATATATAACCATGTCAACAGTATATCAACATCAATATGAAATGTCTCTAATGATCCACATGCATCATATATGAATCGAATCAACAATAGTTCAATATTTCTAACATCTAACATCATACTAAATCAAAAATCCATAATCATATCCATAAGAGTAGTCGGCAGTATCGAAATCAATAATAAAAAAGGTGTCGAAGGGAAGTGGGCACTACACCATACTACTCCCCCGCATTGCCTCAAACCCCCTGCGTGAAACCCTTATACCTCTCTGTCATGGCCGCCCCATCAGACGCTCCCTGTCCATTCTCCTCCCTTCACCCCATTTCCTCTCCATCCCTCCTCTGATTGGTCGCCCCCACCCTCCAACTTGTCTTGCAATATAAACCACAAAACTAAACAAAATACAATAAACCCAAAAAACAAAACAACTCAAAACATATACAATGCAATTAGATTAAATTTTAATATTATATTATATATAAAGTAATATAATATACTCTATGATAACACATGATGAAATATAATAATAAGGATTAGGTTTAGTTTCTCTATAAATTAATTTATTAGATAGTATAATAAGTATAGTGTAATACATATTTAATATAACATATGCTATTATATATATATATATATGATTATAATGGGTCTATATAATAAAACATAGATTATAATATATAATGTATAAGTACTGTTTTTTTTTGGATTGAGGGTAAATTGAGGGTGTTTGAAAGGACCCACATCCTTGTACACATGAGGATTTTTGAGAGGATCCACAACCTAGTTACAATGAAGGGGACCACTATTAGGAACCCAATTGAAGCAACTATGAAACCATAGTGAAGATGTAATGACCATCGAAAATGACCGCAGTGAGTGGGAAAACTATTAGAACAGCCACCAACATCGGCAGTGAGAGGAGCAACCACCAGGGTCAGCAAGAAAGTGGAGCAGCCACCAGTGTCAACAGCGAGAGGAACAACCATGACAGCAACGAGAGGAGAAACAACAATGAGTGGAGCAACCATTAGCGTCAATAGTGAGAGGAGAAGGAGCCACCAACATCGACAATGAGAGGAGCAGCCACCAACGTCAGCAGTGAGGAGTAACCACCAGTGTCAGCACGAGCAGAGATGCCGCCTCTAGCGGCGAAACCACCTCTGAGGAGGATCGTGCCTCAGGGGGGATTTGAAACTAGGTGGGCAAGCACACAACCATGTGACTTGACCGCACCACTCCCACCCCATCAACAATGTAGAAGTACTGTTAATGCTATAATAATTGTAACGTTATTCAAATTATATTTATAATTTCATAATAGATATATGAGATATCTTTATAATATTTATAGAATTGTAATATTATTATTTATAATATAAAATTATTATGATGTATTTAATGATCATAATATCATATATAGTGTTATAACATTTACTACGTTTATTATATTTCTATAATGTTTATAATGTATCACCATGTAACGTTATAACATTATATCTATTATATCGTATATGATATTATTACTATTATATATATTATATTATAATGTATTTATGCTATCATAAGCTGTAATCATTATATTTCCTTGAACCGGTGGTCAAATTAGAACGATACAGAGAAGATTAACATGGCTCATGCACAAGGATGACACACATGAAACGAGTAAAGGTCCACTCCGTGTCCACTCCGCACCCCTAATGGCACAAAAAAATTTTGCCTAGTTTTTGAGTTGAATTGTTAGGGCGTGACAAGATTTCACTTTCAAAAAATCTTATCTATATTATATTTTTTTGCACATTATATTACTCAACCCTAATGTATTTATATGGTGTGTTTGTACATACTAGATCTATGACACCAAAATTATATAGATCCAAAAATTTATTTAAAACTGCTAAATTTAGTAAATTATTTCTTTTATGTAATTTACTGATTTTTGACATCTTTGTTTTCCACCTAGGGATTTGGTAAATCAATGATATCTCATCGAACACAAACCCTTAACTCCAATTTGTTTTTATTAACACTTTAAGACATAGAAAAATAAGAACTAAAGAAATAAGTTTTTTTTAAAAATTTATCATAGATTAATCAAATAAATATATGAATGACAAATATTTTTCTTTATTATATTCAATAGTGATTTAATAAGAGATTCAATAGTGATTTAATAAGAGGTTCAAATAAATACTTAAATATTTGTAGTTTCTCGTTATCATGAAATTAAAAATTTCTAAATTTCTAGATTAAATGAATAGATTAATTATATTGGATTTCAATAATAAGAATGTTTGATTTTTGTTAATTACAATCTTCATAAAATGTTAATAAGATAGATTTTAAATATAAAAAAATTATTAATAATCATAGTATATTACAAATATAAGATGATGCTTTTGAATTTTATATCATTATGTAGTTTTCAAATAGATATATTTAAAATATTTCTAATAATCATATTCTCCATATAACTACACTGTTTAATTGTAAATTAAAAAAAAACTTAAAATTAGTCATAAGATATAGTTGAGAAATATTATTATATGTAATGTGTTGAATACGATACATCTCTTTCATTTTTTTTACTATTTTAAATTTTTTTTAATAATTTATAAATTAAACTTTTAAATATTAAATATTTATTTTCAATTTATATATTTTTAAATGAAAGCATCTCAAATAATCTACCCAAATTCAAATATTTATAATCACGCTGAAGGCGCTACCCTTATGGGAAAGGTCCTTCTAGTCGCTTCGATGAGTATGCTAAATTTGATAGTTTGACGACCGTTTGGACGTTTATACTTTTTCCGGCTATTTTGCTATTTTTCGTGGAGTAGAACCTATTTAATCATCATCAAGCCACACGAACCTATACAAAAATGCCCCAGGTTGAGAGTTCACAACGTTAGGTGTCAAATCTCTATTCTTAGGATGTGAACAATTATACAAAACCATGGCTGACCAATTATTCCTAGGGTAAATAGTCTGCACAACTCCATCCATCTTTGTAGTGCTCTTTGGCGTATAATCATGCTTGACACAAAACAACTGCGTACATGTCATCTATGAGATCAGCCAATTCTCTTACATTTTTGGTGTATAGAAAGTCACAGTCGACAAAAACCACCCAGTCTTTGTATTCGGCTTAAGAAGGAGTCAAGAAACGAAAGAAAAAAAATAAAGTGTTTTCTGTTTCGCCATAGTAATTTACCCTTTGAAGAGGTATGAAACTTTGTGTTTGCAGCATTGAATGCACTGCTTCCAGTAGCATAAATGAGAGTATAGAATCATTTTTACATAATGTGTTTTGACTATATATACTATGCTTATGTTTTTTAAAAGTTGTTTATTTGGTTTTTAACCCAGCCAAGGAGGATGCATGTGAACTGTTTGACAAAATGCCTGAAATTAACGGGGTCTCTTGGAATGAAATGATACCATCCAAGTTCGAGCACAAGTGGGATGAGAGTTCCTTAATTTTCAATGGTGAAAGTTTGTAATTATATGCCGATATAATTCAGGTTTGCGTTGAAGAGCTTAGTGTTGGAGAAAGCATATCCATTGAGAAACACAAGAACTATATTGACCCTGATGACCAATGCCTGGAGGGCACTAGATTTTCTTGGTGTTGCAGATTCAATTCATAGGCAACATCCATAGATAAAGAGGTAATGATCTAGACATACCTCAATTTTATGCTTTACCTTTTAGTTAAAATACCCCTTTTCTAGATAAGGACTTGGCTTTCTTTATGCAAATCTGCAGGGCAAAAGTGACTTCCATTCGATCAAGGATCACCTTGGAGCTCTCATATACTAGTTGTGGGAAACAATAAGCATACCAACATAAGATACACTATAAATTCCTTAGAGGGTATTTGAGATTGGAACCTATAATAGAAATAACCATCGACTAAAATTTTCCCTATGTCATTTTGGGATTGGGATCTCATTGTAGAAACACGAAGAGAAATACAAAATACACATAGGAGCATTTCTTTGAGTTGCAGGAGTAATTATATTGAGTAGCCACACCCATTAACCATAAATGACCCATTGAATTGTATATCCAAATGCATCTGGATTTTAAAGAATATTTGTAATAATTTTTTGGTCACTTATGAATTTTCTGCAATCCTTGCAGAAAATCCTGGTTTGGTCTTTCTACAAGTAAATGAGCAAGTCATTTTGTTTGTCTCTATAGCCTTACTTTACCTTATGCTGCTGCTTGCTCTAATTGTATAAGGTTCCACAAGAAAAATAGTTGGATCAAATGAAATCAACCAAGCTCATGTTAATATAATTTTTTCTACATTGGACGGAGAGCATCATGTGTAGTTCAGACCAAGATAAGATTTATTGTAGATATAATACAAATAAATGACAAGAATAATATTCTTATTGGGTTTGTGCTCTCTTTAAATTCTTTGTTTGCATGATCTTAGGTCCTTTTGACATGGAAATACATAAATGTAGATGGTCTAATATTAATCTTGTGATAAAATTCCACCTGGTTGGAGGATTGAACTGATATAAACATATACAACATATAAATGACCTCTTCCAACCCAAGATCATGATTAAATATCTGCTCATACAGTTGTTAAAATTGATTAAATTCCTCCAAATTGTTACCCTCAACAAGTAAGGTCTAAAGATGAAATTTTTTGAATAAGCAAAATATTTTATGGATAAGGAGACAATATATTACAAAATTACAGAATTAAAGTTCCGGTATTATGAAAAATCACAAGAATTACCATGGGGATTTTATCCCCTACACACTAATGAAATCATATTTTGTTTCCATTTTAGGAATTGATCTCTAATTCATACCATTGCAATCAATGTCAGTGCCTATTCTTCTTCCTTCATGTAAGCTCATGTAACCCAATGTCATAATTGGCTTCTGAACATGATATCTAAGTTTGGGTTTGCATTGACATCAACTAAAAAAACAACTCTTTATGACAACAATACCTTCAATCTTACTGTGTGGATTTCTTCATTCTCTTCCTGAACAATTGAATCCATAGTCTAAAATTATTCCATTGAAAAATGTTTCTTCATCTAAAAAAAACCCAAAAAAAGGCAAGGTTTGATATAACAAAAAAAGGTATAATAGTTGATTATTGTATAAATTTTGTGAAGGGTATATATCTTAACTTGAATCAAGATTGTTTTGTTCCAGGTAACAGTCGGCAGTTGGTTGCTTAATTGCATTTCGTTCAATACAAAATGAACACTATGTTCAACTATAATAGGTAGGACTACTTTGCTAGGTTCCTAAAAATAGTAATTGCCATCTTAATAAGTGTATTGAAAGAAGACCACAACATACTCATGATGCACAATGAACACTGAAATTTGTGAAGCCTAGTCAAATTTGGGATTGTTGGGAGTTGGGCACATATTCTAGGCAAATGTTTTATACGTCTATTAAATAGTATTGAAATTTGAAATTATTCTAATCTGGGTTGACTAGTTCCAGCATAAAATATGGTCTTAGAGCCATACATACTGATAATACATGTTATGCTGAATCTTGACCTATAATATTGTCACATAAGAAGGGGATAGTCTGTTTTCTTCATGCTACGAACTTTATCTTTGAGGTGTATCTTTAATGTTGAACATTTTTTTTACTCCATTTTCATTTCACTTAAGCTATAGGTTAGGCTTATAAAAGGCTACCATAAATGGAAGTTTGGATACCATTATTGACGTGGGTGCAGGGATGTTTCCTTCATTGGATTAAACGGGGACATACCCTTCTCATTATCCAAATTGAAGTAGCTAGAGAACCTGTACGTACTCTTACCCCTCATCAACTGGTTTATGTATGCTAATTAATACAAAACGAAATTCTAACCTCAGATCAACTGGTTTAATAGGATTGTAAAAATTAATCACTCAATGGGGCCAATACCCTCAACACTGTCATAGATTCCAAAATTAAAGATTTTGTAAGTTGGAAAATAATATCATGATATTGCAAGTCCCTTTGCATTGGCTTTTTATCCTATTTATTTGATAAGATTGAAATGATCCTGACAAAGATATGTATTTTTTGTTTCTGGGATTCAACCCAGAATCAGCTAAGCGGAGACATTCCTATAGGCTTATCTATTGGAATGACATTTTACAATATTTATAGCACTCTGGATCCTTTCTGTTTATCTTATTATTTTCCTCTATTTGCTAATGGATCAATGCCACTTCGTAAATTTTTTCCACTTTTATGTCTTATGTACAAACTAAGTTAGGGTTTCATTTTGAATGGGAAAATTCAGGGGTTTACGCAACAATTTCTTAGTGGGAACTTCGTTCCTTGATATGTGTCATTTGATTGGATTGTGGTACTTGTAAGTGGCAACATTTATTTTGGATTTAATAGAAAATTAGAATTGTTAGTTATCTAGACACCATATTTCATTGCATAACATTTAGATGCAATAACATGCACTAAGGGATCGTGTGTGATGTATTTATGGAATATGTTGTCCTCTAAGATTTTCTAATTTTGCATGTTGCCTCTTGAATTTTGGAACAATGCCTCTTGAATTTTGGAAGCTTGGAAGCCTGACTTATTTGTAAGTTCTTTCATATTATATTTTGCGCTGCTGATCGATCATGTATATGATGATTGTGGAAGGGTTATGTCAAGCACATTAACCATGCATATATAATATACCCATGGTCTAAGGAGTCTAAAAATATTATGTTATTGCTTTTATAGGAATCTGTCCTCAAACAATATTAAGGGAGCAATTCCGATAGAGCTGGGATATATTATAAATTTAGATACACTCTGAGTCCAATTATTTTTTATTTTTTGGTTATACTTCCAATATGATATTAAGAATTGTGTTTGGAGATAAATTTACTATCTAGATGAAAGTTGCGAAAGACTTTCAAATGTTTTGTTGATCTTTGATTTGACATGAAATCCTAGGGACCTACCTAATAATAAAATTTCTGGACCCATTCCGGGAGCTGTGGGGGCTTTGGAACATCTTATGAAATTTGTAAGTCTTGTCCATATAGGATTTTATAGAGCATAAACAAGAAGTCCAATTTCTATGAATGAACATTATATTGACTTGACGATTCATCACAATTATAAATTCAAGGAATTTGAGCGGAAATAGACAGAATGGGTTTCTGTCAGAGGAGTTTAGAAATATGAGGAGTATAGTGTATATGTAAGTTAGTTATATTGAAAATATGATTATTTAACTCACAAGGTCATGTTTTTGGATCTATATGCTATGTATTTTCGTTTCAAGGGAAACTGTAACTTAGTGTGCTTTTTTTCAATGTCTGGATGGATATTCTCTTTCTCCACATGGAAATCTGTTGTTTTATGATTACATGGTAAACAAAATTCTGTGGGACATCCTACATGGTGAGTAAAATGATTATGTTATGAATAAAAGTGGATCTGTACATTGTAGAATCATATTTTGAAATAGAAGAATCCAATCTATCTCTAACCTTTTGATTAAAATAGATTGGTGGAGAATCTAAGAAATGTTTTTTTAATTTTTATTTCCATATAGGATCATCAAAGAAGATTAAGCTAGACTAGGACACTCGGATAAATATTTCTCATGGTGATGCAAAAGGATTACCACATATTCATCATGACTGTAACACACACATTTCTCACAGGGATGTGAACACTTCCAACATTCTTTTGGATGATAATTTTGAAGCACATGTGTAAGAATTTGGCATTTCCAGGTGCATTTCCTTGGTCAAAACCCACACCTCTACCTATGTTATGGGTACCATTGGTTACATTAACCCTGGATATGTAAGGACATCAAGGCTTAATGAGCAATATGATGTATATAGTATTAAGAAAATGTGATATCTTAGCCTCTGAGGTAAAGTATGCATGTTGTAAGGATGAAATTTCACTCTCTAGGTCCAAATTCATTTCAACCAAGGGCTTCCCATTATCCATCACAGATGACTCACCACTCCCTAAAATAGTAGCAAATGACTTATCAATTTGATGTGTAGTAAAAATTTGAACATTTGTAGAAATATCAACAGTGGCAGCATTCTGAATCTAATTTATTTTCTTCTTGTAAAGTTCCACTGCTCGATGTATTTTCTACATATTTAAGCACCAATGGTTAGAATAACATATTTTGTTTAGACAATTAGGATGAATTTTTCTATGCAACACTTGTTATATGCTCATTAGAACAAAAAGGTTCAACTCTCTTATTAAACTATTTAAATGCAAATAACAGAAATAAAAGGGAGTAGAAGATGACCATAATGTACATTCTTAGGAAATGTAGGGAAAAATGCTCACCATGAATCAAAACTGGAAATGATATTCTCTGCATCAGTATTGACCTAGCATTACATATGATGACAACCAAATAAAATTCACTTAGTAACAAAAGAGAAGGTCAAAGCATTGTATCAAAGAAAACAAATAATATCAAAGTAAATAATCATCTAATAAACAAATGTTAAATTAAATGAAGAGTGTGATAAATCATGTAAGGTCAAAGCATTGTATCAAAGATGAACAATAATATTAAAATAAATAATCATTAAATAAAAAAGTGTTAAAATAAATGAAGAGTGTGATAAATAATGTAACACCTCTTACTAGTGGTCTTCAGAGGGCATATTAGTGTTGAAATTGGCTTTGCAAGAATCAACATTGCATTTTTTGCCAAGTAGAGTGATACATTAACTATAAAGATATGGACTTGACAATTCTTCTGATATGTCCAATTTTTATAAATGAAACTTTACTCCATCAAATGCATATTTCAATGTCTTCTTTGCTTCAGACACCAGAGATGGTGGTATTATTTTAATGAGATTTTGGGAGACATCATCAAATCTTTTAATCTGAATGATTTCAAGATACCTTTCCCTTATGAGTTTCTTGTGCCACTCTTGAGCATCCCAAGTCCCACCCCAAGATTCTTCTCTAGTATAATGACCATGATAATCAGATTCATTATGAGAGAAGCATGTATTTTTATCATTTCTATGTCCTTTCCCAATGCCTGATGACCTGTCCCAGCCACTGTTACCTATTACAGATTCTTCAACATATCAAGCCCATGCATTAAAATATCCCATGAATTTGGCTGTATTTCTAGATAGATTCTGATTTAAAAGCCCCTCTCTTGACATGAATGCATTTAATTAAGCATATACATAAATGTATTCGAGAGGCGGGGGTTGGTTTTGAAGTTGCTATAATGAATGTCTGCGTTGTAGCACCTTTTGACCTTTTATTCGTAGTTAAAAATGCTGGGTTTTTTTAAATACTTACAAAAAATAGTCATTACAAAGTGGGGTAGGTAAACTCCTTTCAGATGCTGCCACCTCCATTGCAATCGTAATCATGTCGGGACTACATTGTGCCCAAGGCTATCACTCACGATATTGAAAGTTGGTAGATCACACATTTAAGATTACGTGAGTTATATACAAATACACAATTATTGTGAGATATTCAATGGTTTTCTTGGTGTGTCTTAATTTTAAAATTTTGTAGAGCATATGGTCCATTACATTAGAGATTTTTCGAATGGAAAATTTTATTAGTGGTAACATGAAAATGGAATGTGGTTTTTTGTTTTTTGGTTTAAAATACAAAATCAAACCCATATTCTCTACAGGGTAAGTGCGTGAATTTGGGGGGAAAAAAAGTGGACCAAAACCCTAAAAAAAGCAAAATGCCTACACATTCTATTATAACGTGATCATGTTTTAATTTCCTAGGTTTGGGATTTACCAAACCATAATGCATATGCGTTATGTATGCTATAAATAAAAAAAGAATCCTAAGCCTCTATCATTTTATCTCCCTCAAACACGAGTTTCAGAGCTTAACCGTGCCCTCTCATTTTGTCATTTAGCTAGATCTCAAGCTCAAACGATCATCTCTAGATCATTGGGAAGATCTTAATTGATGATGGTGCCACAAAGAAGAGGTAGGCACAATTATTTTCTCAAAATTTCATTGAAATTTGATAATTATAGAGTAGAATTTGAATTGAATACATTTTTTTTATTGCTAAAGTTAAAGGTCGAGGGAATCAACCACAACCAAACCCTACTATTCCTATCATCCCTCCCAACCCTCCCATAGTTTCTCAACATCCCCCAGGTAGTCAAGAAGCTTTAGCAGCCCACATAGTTGAAAAAAAATTGAAATTGAGGATTTAATCAAAATAATGAGGGATTCACAATTTACAAACCCCCATCACACCTATCTTGTAAACACATTGGAGGCATTAGTTGTTCAAGTTGACAAAAAAATAAGGAAAATTGATCATTGGACATCTTACAGAGAGGGTTGTAGGGTTTATTATTCCAACAAATTATCATATGTGGATGTAAAGAATTTTTTTTTTACAAAAGACCTCATATGCGCCTTATTCACGGACCACCACACTAAATTTCCTGTTCCATTGTCATGCAAATGGTTTCCCATCCATTGGTGCAATAATAATTTGATTAAAAATAATTTTTGGTACTGATGATGGATGGTGTTTGATTTTCCATCTTGCAATAACAACGAGGTGCCACTATACTTTATGAGGAAACTCTATTGTGAGTTTATCCTCAACGAGATCCCAAATTATTTTGATTTTCAAGATTTCAAGGGCTAAGGAAAAGGATCTGAATAGGATCGACCAGGTACACAATGTGCACCTATTCAGTAGGGTAAAGTACCCACATAGAAGCCCCCTCACCCTGAGAGTGTCCCTCCAGCAGTGAAGGAGACATTAGAGATTGATACAATCCACGTGCTTTAGGGGCTATCTGCGACCCTTGTTCGACATACGAAGGAGATTTATGAGCCAGATGCTCGCGAAGGTACATAGAGTATTCCCTCAGGGAGTACTAGCATGAGGCCATATCTTTGCTCATCATGTGGTAACATATGTTTGGGGCCCAAGGAGAATGATAATTTCATGCGTACCAATTTTGGTGGAGTTGGTGCTAGGGGTACACACAATAATGTAACTATGTTAGATGCCTTTTTGAGTGAGACATTTGGACTACAGTCATCGGTGTCACCTTCATAGGTATTTTTTATGTTTTATTATGCATGTTACAAAATTTTTGGAGTACTTGATTTACTTATATACGTTAAATTTTTGAATAATTATATTTGTACATGTACAATCATTGATATTACAGCATGCATGAGGCGTATCTTCATCCTGACCACAAGCGGCGAGCACCATGCATACACATACATTCACAAAGGTAATTTATAATGTTAATTGTGTAATTTTTTCACAACATGCATATATATATATATTACTTTTGAATTCAAATATATGTATGTTCTTGTATGTTCATCTAAGTCACGTGATACATGTTTGATAAAGATGCTGAATTCACTAGACACCCCACCATCTCTACGACAAGTAGAGAAACATGTTGTTGCTATGATTTCATCTGTGCAACAACTCACTAAGGTATTCAAACAACATGTAAATTTCGTTAAATTGCTCGTTGTTTGGGTTAGCACACCGGTCGTATAGATAATATATCAAATCTAAGCATACATGTAAATAAAAGCGGATATTCTACTAGAAGAAATATACAAAACAAGAGATATAAATCAACACTAGATTTAACGTGGTTCACCAAATGTGGGCTACGTCCACCAAGAAACAAGCCAATCTATTATCCAAAGCTTTGACAAGATATACAATTAAGATTTACAATCTTCCACACCTCTCAGATGTATAGTAATTTCTTTCCCTCAAGCTTTTGCTTCTTCTCCAAGAATTCTCTCTCACACAATAATCATCAAATTTTGCAATTTCTTCTTAATTCTTATTTCTAAACCATAGATTTCATGCTTATATAGGAATATAAAAACTTAGGGCACTTAGCCATGTAATTACAATCAATAGATCTGCTTTAATACTAAAAATAGATCCAATTTCTGAGAGTTAAATAAAACACACCCACATAGGTAACCGATGTTGGTTAGCCCTAACCAATGTCGGTTCCTACTTACCTGACTGATGCCAGTCATAGGTGACTGATGTCAGTCCCTCCAAAACTGATGGCAGTTACTGTGTTTTCCAGCAAGTTTCACATTTTCATGCTAATCTGAAGTAATTGAGCTCCACAACTCAACAATATCCCACTTGGAGATTAATTACTACACCATACCTGTACAACATCATTCTTGGATCCTTCCTTAGCTTTGTTTCTTCCTCTTTAAGTCTCAAACTCTATTAAGATCAATGTTCAAGTGGAGTGTAGCTCCAACTTCTCTACTTTTCTAATGGCTTTGTTAGCATATCCGCAGGGTTCTCTTCTCATATGAATCTTTTCCAGATTCAACTATTCATCCTCCAATACCTGGCGCATGAAGTGATACCTCAACTGAATGTGTTTCATTCTAGAATGAAATGCTGAAGTTATTTTAGAGCAAATGAATTACACTCTGACTATCACTGAAATAGTTTACAATCACTTTGCTCCTTTCCCAACTCTTCCATGAACCTACTCGTCCATATCATCTCCTTGCTAGCCTCTGATAGCTGCAACATACCCTACCTCTATAGTAGAAAAATTCACAACCTTTGAGTAATCTTAAAATCTAGCTAACTGTCCATCCCACCTACTGTGAAAACATATACTAATAGTGCTCCTCCTACCATCCAGATCTCCATCCATATCCAAATCAACATATCTACGTAGTGAAATATCTGAACCTTCTATAGCATAACTACTAAGATGTCCCTTTCAAATACCTGAGTATCCATTAGATTTCTTTCCAACGCTCTTTACCTAGATTAGCCATATATATACTCACAACTCCCACTGCCTGTGTAATGTATGGTCTGGTACAAACCATAACATACATGATACTTCCCAACTACTAAAGCATATGGTACTTGTGTCATGTATTTGACATCCTCATGTGATGAAGGACACCGATATTTTTTTAATTTTAAGTGTCCAGCCATAGGTGCGCTAATAGGTTTTGCATTCTGCATCTTGAAACTTTCTAACACCCTTGTAGATATAATCCTCCTAAGACATACAATTTCTTGTTTTTCCTTGTCCCTATGTATTTACATGCCAATGATTCTTTTTACAACTCCTAAATCCTTCATAACAAATGTGTCAGCTAGCTTTCCCTTAAGCTCACCAATGTCCTGCATACTAGATCCTGCAATAAGCATATAATCCACATACAAGTAAAAAATAATATAGACCCCATTTTCAAGCTTCTTGAAATAAACACAATGGTCAGATTCATATCTTAAGTAACCGTGCTCATGCATAACACTATCAAACCTCCTATACCATTTCCCATTGGAGTTTGCTTGAAACCATATAGGCTCTTTTTCAACCTGCACACTAATTTCTCTTTACCCTTGACTTCATACCTAAGCGGATGCTGCATATAAATCTCTTTATTCTAAATCACCATGAAGGAAAGTCATCCTTCACATCTAGTTCCTTTAAATGCAAATCTTCTACTGCAACTAAACTCAATACAGTACGAATAGAGAATTCATCTTAACAACAAGAGAAAATATTTCACCAAATTCAATACCTGCTTTCTGTGTAAATCCCTTTACTACAAGCCTATCCTTGTAACTTTTCTATCTACCCTCTTCTTCCTTAATCCTATAAACCCACTTGTTATGCAATGTTCTCTTACCTACTGGCAACTTAACCAAATCCCAAGTCTAGTTCTGTTCCAAGGAGTCCATCTCCTCATCCATGCCATGCTTCCACTAGACATGGGTCTTATCTTGCATTGCTTCTTCAAAACTTTTTGGTTCACCATTATCAGTCAATAATTAATAAAATAGAGAAGGTGTAAATCTTTCTGCAGGTTTACTTACCCTTTGTGACCTTTTCACAGGAATCTGGGGTACCAGAGGCTCATTATGGACCTCCTGGACATTTGTATCCAAATATTGTCAGTGACTGACATTGGTCACCTGTAGCTGATGTTGGTTCTACTAACCGATGCTAGGTTTGGATCTTCTGTAACTGATACTAGTTCTGTTGACCGATGTCAGTCAGGGTTCAACTGACACACGGTTACTGTGTAACCCTGTCGGTATTACTTTTAAATCTGAGAGTTCATTTTCATTCACATACTTCTCAACTAGTTCATCATTGGGTACCAAAATTTGATCCCTGTACATTCTCTTTTTATTCCATTCAATATCACGACTCCTAATAATTTTAGAATTATCTAAATCCTAAAAATGGAATTCAAAATCACCAGATCCATAACCAATGAAAGTGCATCTCTTGGATTTTACATCAAACTTTTTCTTATTTTCCTTATCAACATGCACAAAATATTCTGAACCAAAAACTTTAAGAAAAGATAGATCTACCTCTTTTCTGGTCCAAGCTTCCTCTGGTATTCCTCCATCTAGTGAACTTGAAGGCCCACAATTAATCAAATAAACCTATGTATCAACTACTTCTGCCCAAAATTACAAGGGAAGTCTAGAACATTTTAGATCCTTATACTGCTAGTACCTTCCATGATTGTCCTGTTCATTCTTTCTACAACACCATTTTCCTAGGGTGTTCTTGGAACTGTTTTTTCTCTATATATCCCATTCATTGAACAATAATAATTGAAAGCATTGCTACAATATTCACCACCGTTGTTAGATCTAAGTTACTTTAACTTTGAATTTGATTCATTATCAACTAGGTCTTTCCATATTTTAAAAGTCCTCAAAAACATCAGATTTAATGTTTAATACAATAAACCCATACCTTTCTTGTAGCATCAGTTTATGGTAACATAATACTGGGATCCTCCATTTTAGAAACTTACCTGAGCTAGTCCCCACAAATTTGAGTGTATAAGCTTTCTAATTCCTCAGATGCTCCTTCTTAGGTGCCCCAACTTTGAGAAATCTCACTCTCTTTTTGCTTTCCAAATTTATCATTTATTCTCACAAAAATCAAGATCTAAATATTTCAAAATATGATGAACTTACCCTTAGGTCATTTAAGATCTGCATTCCTTTTTGACTCATATGGCTCACAACCGATTATGCCACATGCATGCATCTGATGTTTTAATAGATAATGCAGAAACAGGAATTTTAACACATGTCAGATAAATATAATGTTCTTACCTTCTTACCTTCTTGTCCACAACATTAAGAATACCAAGTTGGTGACTTTCCAAGAGTCTCCTATAAAAGTAACCATGCATCCAGCTTCACCTAGTTGCCATGCTAGAAATAAGTTCCTCCTGAGGCTTAGCACATGCCTCACATCTTTCAACACCCATGTATTTCCATTCTGTAGCATTAGTGATGAAATTCCCCTAAAACTCCTAATACTGAACATCATGTTACCCAAATAACATTACCTAAACCCATGGACATAATTTCTGAAATCGTCTAAAACCTTATATAGGGGTTGCATGGAAAGAAGCTCCTGAATCCTAAACCCATGATTCAATTCTATTATCCAAAGAAATAATAAGATAATCCTGCATTACCTCTGCTGCACCTTAATATTTGCTTGTTTCTCAGCTTTTTCCCCACCTCATTGATATCTCTTTATCCTTTGACCAATCTATCATTTCTTTTCATGTCCTTTATCGCCACTATTTCCAACATGCCTAATTCCCTTACCCTAGATTTAGATATGCTATCCCATGTCTTTGATTTCCCATATACTCTTACTCTTGGATCCTCCTTCTTCCACCCCTAGTGTCTATAACCCAAACTCCCTTCCAAAACCTCGTCCTCTCTGATCCCCCAGTACTCTTCCACCAATCGCTACTCATTCAAGATTTACATCCACATCCCAAACCTAAACATATGTATTAGCAAATGAACTACTTATTTCAGCCTCTACCAAGTTACCCAACCATGGGCAAAGAACCCTAAGAATAAAAGTGAGCCTTCACTTCATCATCAAATCCATATATCAACAATTTTCACTGATGTACAATAGATCACCAATCATTAAAATGACTAGAGGCATCTACCTTCATACCTTAAACCCCTAAATATTTACCTTCATCAAATACTTTAGGGGAAGTACCCCGTCATTCAACCCACAAATGACCTAATCAAAATGATGATGGAAAATGTAGACACCTGAAAATCATGCTTACACTTAGCATTTCATCCAATTCAACCGATTAATGACACTTCATTAATCAACCCTTCTTCGCTCCATTCTTATGCCCATTTACGACACCTTCTCAGTCGTATTCCTCCTATAATCAACTTATTTGTAATATCTCTCTTATTAGCTAAACATTCCTCCTTTTGACCATTCAGAACCTCCCTAGTTCTCTCTAGACCACTTCTATTGGCTTCGTAGGCTATCTATCAGTCATAATTGATTATCCAGACCCCTCCCAACTCTCAATGAGTCTCTAATCACTTGTTAATCAAGTTTAACTAGCCTAAACCCTAGTTAACTAGCCTAAACCAAGCTTAACTAAGCCTAAAGCATGTTTATCCTAATCTAATCTAAAAGAGATTTTAGTCCCACATGCACCCAAATTCCAAATTCTTCCAAACCAGAAACTATAAATACAAGCCTAAGGACCCATTTCCTTTCAAATGGTCCTTCTCTCTCAAGCACTTTGGAAAGGCATTAGAAATCATTTGTGATAGCTTTAAGCTATAGAACATTTGGATCTTGGCCATACTCCATTGTTGAGAGCTCCTCCATCTTGCATCCATCCATTCCAAATATAGTTAGTAAGGGAAGATCTAAAGCTTGGCCATGTAGCCAACTTGGAGAGATCTCTTCACTATGTTTGGGAGTAAACAACACACAATTTGATTGCTTAGAATCTAACTAGGTTCAATTTCATATAAGCTTTCATGGAGTAGAGAGTAGCTTTATCATGTTAGTTTTTGATGTTTTTGTCAAAGTTATAATGCTTGCATGTTAGTTTCTCTTGTTTAGCTCTTATCTCATGGTGCATAGTTGAGTTAGCAAAGCTTTGAGGTTCTTTAGCCTCATTCCATAGCTTTTGCAACTTTCCATTGCATACATTTGGCATGCCCGGTGGGACATGAAGTCCATCCTCCATTAATGGAGTCTTTTCAAGCTATTTATTTTCAGTTTTCTAACCACTTTCATGTTTTTTAGGATAAATAGCTTGTTATTTACATGATTTCATTTTTAAAGTAGGCTAAATCATCCTTGATCATGTATATTTTGTGGGTTTGAGCTAGAAATAGGCTTCTTTGACTAACCTTTAACCTGTTTGCTTTTGAAAATTTTCAAATTCTCATGATTTTTGCAGATTTTACAGGGGGTGCACATAGGTGTCATTCTGGCGCTGCATTGAAATAGGTGCACACATGTCAGTACTAGGGGTACATTCTGCATCGAACTGTATTCACCACCAATCTTCTGGAGGCCATAACTTTTTCTCCCGAGCTCGAAATGACTCTGTTTTTGTTGTGTTGGAAAGGTATTGAAGAGAAATACACAATGGAATCATAAAATTAGGATTTTGACTTATAGAAAATTTATGGTTTACATTATTAGGTAAATAGTCATTTTTTAACGTATCTTAAAGTCTAAAAACTTGTTTTCTTGACCATTCTAACACTTTGAAAGGTTTTGTGACACTAATCAGTGGTTTACAGGGTTCTTTTCCATCTTATTTTTCATACTAACTTAGTTAAAGTGTTTGCATTTTTATTTGAATGAAGGTTTGAAATGTGTATGCTCTTCCCTCGCACCTTTCTAGGTGATCTTGGGAATCAAAAACACTTTCATTACTTTCTTAGTACTTGCAAAAATTAATTAGCTTTCAAAGTTGGTTAAAAGGAACTTATTTTCAAATTTTACTTAGGTATTTTCCATTTCTTGCAAATTTGAGTTGAGATACCTTGTTGCGTATGCTCTTTCCTTCGCATCTTTTGGTGATCTTAGGAAATCAAAAACAACATCTTATCTCCTTTATATAATGTTTTGGGAAAATTACTAATCTTGGTATGTAGGACCAAAATCACATGTCAAAGAAAGGAGGAGCTAAGACAAAGAAAAAACCTTCTAACACATGTTTTCATATAGGTTGCCAAATGGTGTGCTACTTAAAACCACATTTAAGTTAAAAAGATAAAAAAAACACACCACTTTCATCACACTGTATTGCAGGTTTCGGAAAAGGGTACGTCCCTATCCACTCAACTGGAACATAACCCCTTTGGCATAACGCCTTAAGCTACAACAATGGGGGTGGTTCCAGGAACCCTAAAGTAATCCACCACTGAGTAACCTCGTGGATGAAACAGGAAGCGCTCTGCTTACCCACTTGACTAGTTTTACCTTGTGAGTTAGCATTACACAAGTTATCCATATGGAGACCCCAGTGAGAGTACACATGGATGCATTTAGTTCCCACTGTATGCTTGAAGGGGGTAAAGTAAAGCCGAGATACTCCCAAATTAGTCATTGTGACTCTTTGGGTAAATCGAGCTCACTTAAGATGGCTTTGTAACACCTAGTTGAGAGAACTTATTAAGGAAGCCATTCTGTCTTGGAGCCCACTTTACTAGTCCATTATCGCATCTTGGCCATCATGAAGTGATAACTTGTTTGGATTCAAATCCTTGTTTTTCAAACATGGTAACGAATCCATTTAAGTTAGATCTAAGTGTATCTCATCACGGAGTTTACAACGTGTTACTTATCTTGGTTTCTTTCTCGCCTTTGGACGAGGTGAAACTCTACCCAAGTAACACTTAGTTTATTTCCATCTTTTGATCTACACCTTTGCATTCTTGTTTCCCATTTGGGACAAGAGAAGGCATCTTTTGGGAGTGTTGTCATAGATAGTGTTCACCACTTTTTTGTCCATTTACGCTCATCCATGTTTGCGGTGAGTTGTTAAACGTCTAAAGTGCATGGATGCGTCCTTATATCTTTGATGGCCACTTGATCTTGATTTCAATATCATCATCATAGTTAGGATTGATTCATCATTTGATCTCCCTTTGATGTGTTACCTTGTTGCATTGTCTCAACACAATTAAGATACTTATGTCATGTTTTTCGTAAATGTGATCTAAGTATCTGCATTGTGGCATTACGCTGCACACATTTTAACACATCCTTAGTATACTTTGACTTGGTTTAAATTCAAACATTGCTCCAAATCTTGATTGAAGGTGTCGCTTACTTTATTTGTGTCATTTTTCGATACCACTTTGACACTAATATCTCACTTCTCCGTGAAGCTTGATTAACGTGTCCAATTGGTGTGGTTATGTGGCTTACATTTGTAAACCTCACCCTTTAACATTTAGGCCTTGTTGGTTGTTGAACTTGTCATGGTATCCTTTGATTGGGAGTCACATCTACCCTTTGTTAATATTTACGCCTTGTTCATTTCAAGCTTGACGTAAATATTGACATTGTGTTGATCATCTTTGCATCGAACTATCACTTTGCACACACATTTGCATAGGGTGTATTTCCTTATTGATTGGCTTTGTGTTTCACACTTGCATGATTGTTCCTTGTGATTATTCATCTGGAAAAATTGTTTTCTAGGACAATCCTTTTTGATCTCATCGAGATTGCATCATCACAATGTCTATTTTCCTTAGACCTTCTTCAGAAAATCACGCACACATCTCCATACTTACAAAATGTCTAGTTGGATGTCATTATGCTTCCCTGAATCGATATGTCAGCTTCTTCCCTTTGAAGGAGTTCCATCACACTATCTAGAGATAGACATTTGTGCTTAAATGATGCCAACAATGACTAACTATCATGTGGTTTCTCACACTTACTACAATACAGAACCTAGGTTTAGGAATTCAAATCAAAATATTCCCATTACAACTAAACCTCATTTGGTTCTTTGTGCTAGAGGACCCATTCGGGTACCCTGTTCCCCACCTTCAGCTCATAGTCAGTGGTATGGTTTGGATGCTTCTGATCCAAATTATTATTCAGGTTCCCCCCACTCTTCTTCTTAATTCAGATCCAAACTACCATTTAGATTCCCAATCTTCTTCTGAAGATTCAGATCCCAACTATTGTTTGGATACCCCTAGATCAAATCTTGAATCACAGTCCTCCCTTCCTTCACAGGACCTTTATTCCAAATCACCTCAACGATGTCTTCCTCCTTTGAAGACTTGTGTGACTCCAAGTTCCATCATCAAACATCTAATTCAGGTCTTGAGTCACGGTCCTCCCTTTCTTCGTAGGACCTCCTTCATCAGTCATCTCAATGACCTCTTCCTCCATCAAAGAGTTCCATGACTCAGATTCCCTCTAGTCAATCATCTAATTTGACTCCTACGTCACAACTTAATGGATGGCTATGTGATCCTATTTTCTCTCCCACATTAGGTCATCTTCTAGAAAAATGATCTAAGTCCGGATCTAAATCATCCATTCATGAGACACCCTCCAATAAGCCTACATTCATCTCTTGAGTCATCTTCTGCTATCAGTCTAAATCACATGCCTCTTTCCCTTGAGACCTTTCAACCATATCGTACCATTTCCTCATCATCTTCTAAAGATCAATGTCTCCCCATGTCAAACCATTACAAGAAATCATGTGCTAAGATATCTTTTCAAAGCACTATCAAAACTCTTCTGGGAGTGATAAGGTCAACCCTTCCCCTGGTCTACATCATCAGAATCTTCATCTTCTTTTGTCAATCAATATTCCCCTCTTGTCGAACCTGTTTCTTCTAGTCAACCTCCTATGGTCAAAGAACAACAACCTCTACTGATTGATTTCTCTCAAAATGAAGAAACAATCAGAGTACATGAAGATATCCCTCTAGAGGATTGTAAACAAGGATTCTTTCTAGAACTTGATACGCTCACATATTGGGAAAATAAGTTGATCCCTTTTGTCAGAACATAGAGGAAAAGCCTAAGGTCATGGAACTTGATTCTTCTTCTATTCCATCTTCACCTTCCTTCTGAGCATGATGAGATGTCAGGGTCTAGCATTGAGCCATGGCCTATCTTCTCATTACCAAATCATTCATTATCTATCATCATTCCTCAATCAAAATCTCTCCTTGGGTCACCATTGAGTAGCCCATCATCTTCTTCTATCTTGGGGCCACCCCCTAGGTAGCCCTCCATTTTCTACTTGTGGGTCACCTCTTGGTAGCCCATTACCTTCTATTCTTGGGCCACATCCTAGTATCCCTTCATCCTCTTCTATCTATGGGATACCTCTGGTAGTCCCTCCTCATCTATACTTGGGCCACACCCTAGCAGCCCTTCATCATCTTCTTCTATTCTTGGGCCATGTCCTCATAGCCCAATTTCTTCCATCTTAGGGCCATATTCTAGTAGCCCTTCATCATCTTCTATCAGTGGCTCACCTCCTGGTAGCCCATCCTCTTCAATTCTTGGACCATATCCTTTTCATCCATCACATCTTCCTTCTACCAATGACCAGGGCAAGCCCACCATCATTTCTCTCATTCCTATCATCAATCATAAACGTTCACTTTCTCTCCTTCTTGGGATCAAAAAAGTCACACGTCAGCTTATAAGAAACCCAAACAGGTTCATTATCAAGCTAAGATCAAAACTTCCAAGAGCTCCAAAGCTCCCAACAAAATCCAACAATCTTAAAATTAAAATCAAACACGATTCAAGAACGCACATCAACGTAACCATCAAGTATGGTGCAAAGTGCAGAAACCTATGGATAGGGAACTCAAGCTCCCACATAAGAAATCCTCGTTTCAAGATAAATCATAGTCATTTGTTGAGTATGAGCTCACCATGATCATTGAGATCAGGAGAAAATATTACTTGATAAGAAAACATGCCTAGTCTCCCTTATCAAGGAAGTTGCAGACATCATTGTTGGATCTTACCACGCAGAGTGACTTTGTTGGTCCCACCTTTCCAAAAACTATCAAAAATCTAAAAATAAAAAACAATTCAAAAATACAAAAATTTGAGAAAACACAACAAAAATCAAAGGTACAAAGATCAAACATTGCAATCAGGTATTGCGTACACATGGATGTTTCTTTCTTCCCTTCCTTATTCTTCCTCTACAAGTCTTCCTACCATTTTCATCCCTTTGGTGATATTTTGGTTAGCCTATTCACACACATTTTGTGACATTTATCTCTATGGTATTTGTTTGACCTTGGTCTTTTATCACCTTGGTAAATTAAAGAACGACTGACCTCTTAGAGATCCTATCACATTCAACATCTAATAAACTTGTTGCGAAGAAATTTTGGACATATTTTTTGACACTAGCCAATGTCATCATCACAATCACTTCCACCTCCTTCCATCAAGCCATCTGTGGTTCTTAACCCCTTGTCAAACAAGAGAGCTGAAATAAGTTTTCAGAAAGAAAAAGAATCAAAATCAATCAAAAAAATCAAAAGCTAAAAGCTAAAAGCAAAAGAAAATTGATATATTACTCTCTCTTGGGGTATTTCCAATAATCTCTATCGGGGCTATGGACACATGACTGGTAGTAGAGCAATGTTGTGATTAGAATCAAATGCATCTCCATCGGGGCTATGGATGCCTGGATGGTAGTGGAGTAATGTATGGCTATCCTTCCACCCTTCATTCACAAATCACCTCACCTTTCAAAATAAATCATTCCTACACATTGGCTAGGGTGTCTTCACTTGTTGTCTATTAAATATTCCCTTCAAGAGGTAATTAAATTCCACATGCACACACTGGATCTCTATGAGTAAACAGGATTAGTATGTTACCAAGTGTCTTTTTTTGGACCTTGTTCAGACTCTTACTTAGTCCTTATCTTGTCTCATGATTTGTGCCTTTGGCTAATCACTTCTTCATTGCAAGGATTCTAAGCTACATTCATATCATTCACATCATTCTTCTACTTCATTCAGAACATCCATGTGTATAAGATTACTTTTTTTCCATGTTTTTGGACACCTTTGTCCCCTTTCACAAAAACAATCTTCTCCTTCCTTTCTATCATGTGATTTTAGGCCAACTTACGCTGGGGGCATCCTTTCTTCTTCCCAACACTTCATTGGTTTATGTTCATCATCATGTTGAACCTATCCATAATGGCCTTGGGTCCCACTTCTACCCATGAAGAGTTTTCCTTTGAATACTCCCACCTAATCGCTGGGGCATTTTTGCATCTTCACCTTTCTCGTACGCATGGCATTCTGCCCTTGTACATCCCATCTATCGCTAGGGGCATCCACGCTTCTTTGTCTTCCTGTACATAGTTTCAAAAAACTTTCAAAATCAAAAAAAACATTCAAATATGTTAGAAAAATAAAAACATTCAAATATGTTTCAAGAAAACATCTAAAAACAATATAAATCATCCTACAAAACGTCACTCTTTGGTTCTCACCTATTCATGTGCATGACTCACGGATCATCTTGATCTACCTCCATCAACAAAAGCTAGGCTACTTACTTCATCTGTACTCTGGGGCACAATGAGTTGTCTGGTACTGTTTCATAGTGCACATTGTTTTTTCATTGGACCCAAGTGTCCTCCGTTATTCCCCTCGCATGTATCCTTGCTTGGGGCACCATCGTTAACCCTTGTCGTTAATTTGAATAGGTTGGAACTGAAGCTCGATAACAAAAACATTACATTATGTTTCTCTGTTAGGTTAGCTTGTTTACTTTCTCGTATTGCATTGCATTTTGTATGTTGCATGGAGTTAGGCATCTTTTACTTTCTCGTATTGCATTGCATTTTGTATGTTGCATGGAGTTGGTGTTTTTAGCAATGGACATTTGTTCGTATATGGATTTTCATGTCATACTACACTTTTGTTCATTCTTTTTAATAAGGACCGATGATGAAGATCACTAGCAATATGATGAAAAATAAAGTTGTTTAAAAGGCATTGGATGGATGTTAGCTCATTCCCTCTTCCTCATACTCCTTTTCTTCTATATCCCCTTTCTTCTTCTTCACACTATTCTTTCTTTTGTTCTCTTTCTATCATATTTTCGATCGTCAATCGAGTTCTTCTATCACCCCATCGACAATCGAGGGGGCATCCTCCATTCTACTCATTTTTCTTCTATCCCTTCAAAAATTTCTACTTGTTTATGCTTGTCTACTTTCTTTGAAGTGACATCACTTATGCCACCTCAAAGAGGGGCAAATGTAGACACCTAAAACATGCTTACACTTAGCATTTCATCCAATTCAATTGAATTAATGACACTTCGTTAATTCAACCCTTCTTCACTCCATTCTCAGTTGCCCATTCATGACACCTTTCAGTTGTATTCCTCCTATAATCAGCTTATTTGGCTAATATCTCTCTTATTAGCTAAACATTCCTCCTTTCGACCATTCAGAACCTCCCTAGTTCTCTCTAAACCACTTCTATTGGCTTCATAGGCTATCTATCAGTCACAATTGATTAACCAGACCCCTCCCAACTCTCAATGAGTCTCTAATCACTTGCTAATCAAGTTTAACTAGCCTAAACCAAGCTTAACTAAGCCTAAAACATGTTTATCCTAATCTAATCTAAAATAGCTTTAGTCCCACATGCACCCAAATTCCAAATTCTTCTAAACCAGAAACTATAAATACAAGCCTAAGGCTTTCCTTTCAAATGGTCCTTCTCTCTCAAACACTTTGGAAAGGCATTAGAAATCATTTGTGATAGCTTTAAGCTATAGAACATTTGGATCTTGGCCATACTCCATTGTTGAGAGCTCCTCCATCTTGCATCCATCCATTCCAAATATAGTTAGTAAGGGAAGATCTAAAGCTTGGCCATGTAGCCAACTTGGAGAGATCTCTTCACTATGTTTGGGAGTAAACAACACACAATTTGATTGCTAGGATCTTCATAGGTTCAATGTTTTATAGCTTTCAAAAGAGTAGAGAGTAGCTTTATCATGTTAGTTTTTGATGTTTTTTGTCAAATTTATAATGCTTTCATGTTAGTTTCCCTTGTTTATCTCTTATCTCATGGTGCATAGTTGAGTTAGCAAAATATCAGATCTAAGCATACATGCAAATAAAAGTGGATATTCTACTAGAAGAAATATACAAAATAAGAGATTTAAACCAACACCAAATTTAACGTAGTTTACCCAATGTGGGCTACGTCCACCAAGAAACAATCTAATCTATTATCCAAAGATTTGACAAGATATACAATTGAATATTTACAATCTTCCACACCTCTCAGATATACAGTTCTTTCTTTCCCTCAAGATTTTGCTTCTTCTCCAGGAATTATCTCTCTCATAATAATCATCAACTTTTGCAAGTTCTTCTTAATTCTTACTTCTAAACCCTAGCTTTCATTCTATATAGGCGTATACAAACTTAGGGCACTTAGCCATGAAATTAAAATTAATATATATTCTTTAATACTAAAAATATATCTAATTCTTGAGAGTTAAATAAAACACTCCCATAGCCCTAACCGATGACAGTTCCTACTTACCTAACCGATGTTGGTCATAGGTGACCGATGCCGGTCCCTCTATAACCAATGGCAGTTACTGTGTTTTCCAACAAGTTTCACATTTTCATGCTGATCCGAAGTAATTGAGCTCCATAACTCAACACTCATGTAATTCATATTATGTTAAATTACATGTTAGTAATGTGTTTCATTGTAGAATCATTGAATTATGTTAATAATGCCCTTTATTATGTATATGCAGGAGTTAACCATGATAAGTAACATCCCTGTTCATTTGATTCACTGACGTGGCGAGGTAAAAACAATATTTCTATATTGATAAAATTAGTTAAAATATTGTCATTACACACACATGTACTTAGTTCTATTTTCACTAATTCTGATGTTAGATTTTGTGATCTTATGTGTATGTAGGGAACGTCAACCCCCTCCATTTTGACTTCGAGGGCATGGACTCCTCCATCTCATCGTCTTCGTACCCCCGTTCGTACTCCAGGAGCTCACAATGAATCATCTGAGCATGAGATGCAGATTTAACGTGATTGACAACTTGCGGTAAGTTTGTGTATTTATGTAAATATTTTCATTCTAGCATGGTCTTAAATACATGTTGAAAACATATATAAATTAAGTTTTGACAAAAAAACATTGTTTGCATTTACAGGTGAGTATTCAGCGGAAGAGGACTTGTAGCATGGGCTCAGACGATCCAAATTCATCTCATAGATCTCCATCTTCGTCTAAGGGAGGGTCTTCTTAGAGTAAGGCCAAGAGAGGGATATATTTTGATGATTAAGAAATATATGTCTTACATGACATGTTTTTTGTATGCCTATGTGCATGGCATTGTATGTACGCATATATGGCATTTGAACTTGAAGGTATATGACCTATTTGGGCATTTTTATATTTATTATGCACATTAAAATACTATTTGGAACTTGATATTTTTTGTATGAGACGAAACTTGATATTTTTGTATGAGACCTTACATTTCTGAGATTATTTTTGCATGAAACTAATATGATGTGCACTTGACAATATTTAAGACATTATGGATTATTTTTTCATTTATTGGTGAAGTACATGTACTAGCATTTTCAATGTATAATATGCATCAAACTTTGGAAATCAATATTTATATAATGTATGTATATAAAGAGTTACCTAATCTGAGTAATTATTCATTAAATTTATCAATGTGTATATGTGTATTTACCTTACTTGCACTTCCTCTTGCTCATGGTCTCTTTGTACTGGTTCCTATCTTATCATGAACCTACTACATTCTTAAATTCTTCTTAGTATTCTCCCCTGTTAAAACACCTGAGCATACAAACATTAGGAACATCATTAAGACAATGTTTTTTGCAACAAGCATGGATAGAAGGATATAATGATTCCCACAAAGTCTTACAAGCTTCGATAGTTCAAAGAGAGTCATCATAATTTGATGCCTTTCATCTGCTGATATTTTGAGAATGTCTCTCCATATGCACTACTATAATGCTCGAGAATGTCTCCAGATGCAATGACATTCTGATTCAGACACTCAATGATTCTTGATTGTCTAATCCTGTCCGATTCGTGTTATTACCTTTGAATCTGTAGGCGTTTCTAGTTATTTGGAAATCACATCACACCCTTAACTAGGCTTGATGACTAACCCTATCTTCTTGAAGGCACTTTTGAAAGAATCCATGGGTTTATCATAGCATAAATTATCATTGAATAGAAGGTCACTAAGCCATAAGCCAGCTGACTCCCATTCAGAACTAAACAAGAAAGATTTACTAAGTGATTGATAAATCCCATGTGTTCTTAGACATTCCCACATCAAATTCATTCTTAATCCAATCTAGTCATTGAACAAGAACTCCCAGATGAGGTTTTAGATATGACGAGACGTATCTAGGTGCCACAGAGTCTGAGAAATCACTCGTCGAAGATATAACATGTTTTGGTTTCAGGGCTCTTAAGGGACTACACCCGAACGAGGTAGCCCAGAAGCACGGGGAGTGTAGGAAACCAAAATGAGGCCTCCAATAGTAGTCACCAGGCCATCCAGACATGTTGGTGTAGTCGATTCGGTGCAAAGAGCTTTCGTTTGTAAAGTATTGTGTCTGACAACCTTACACTGACTCAAACTGTAGTATTTCACGTGTTTACAAACAATAGGACAACAAGAGAACCAAATGGAGATGGATAAAACCACGAGAGGCTTTTTTAGAGGGTCACGTCATGGAGGTTTTAGATCTAACAAGACATCTCTAGGTGACACAAAGTCTGAGAAATCACCCGTTGAAGATATAACATTTTTTGGTCTCAGGGCTCTTAAGGAACTACGCCTGGACGAGGTAGCCCAGAAGCACCTGAAGCTTTGGCCTATGAAACGAGGCCTCCAATAGTGTTCACCAGGCCATATAGATGTTTTGTTGTAGTTGATTCGGTTCCAAGAGCTTTTGTTTGCAAAGTATTGCGTATGATAACCTTACATTGACTCAAATTGTAGTATTTCATATGTTTGCAAACAATAGGACAACGAGAGAACCAAATGGAGATGGATAAAACTATGAGATAATTTTTTAGAGGGTCTCGACATGGAGGTTTTTGATATTATGATTTGTCTCTAGGTGCTATGAAGTTTGAGAAATCACCCGTTGAAGATATAACATTTTTTGGTCACAGGGCTCTTAAGGGACTACTCCCGGATGAGGTAGCCCGGAAGCACCTGGAGATTTGAACTCAAAAAAGAGGCCTCAAATAGTGTTCACAATGCCATCCAAATGTGTTTGCATAGTCGATTCAGCGCCAAGACCTTCCGTTTGTAAAGTATTGCGTCTGACAACCTTACACTGACTCAAACTGCAATATTTTGTGCATTTGGAAACAATAGGACAACAAGAGAACCGAATGGATATGGATAAAAATGCAAGAGTATTTCTTAGAGGGTCCCAATGTGGAGGTTTTAGATCTGAAAAGACGTCTATAGGTGCCACGGAGTCCGAGAAATCCCCGTCAAAGATATAGCATTTTTTGGTCTCAGGGCTCTTAAGGGACTACACTTGGATGAGGTAGACTGGAAGCACCTGGAGCTTTGGCCTTAAAAACAACACCTCCCCTAGAATTTAATTGGCCACCTCAATGTGTTGGCATAGTCGGATTGGCACCAAGAGATTCCATTTATAAAGTAGTGCCTTTGACAACCTTACACTGACTCAAACTGTAGTATTTCACGCATTTGTAAACAATATGACAACGAGAGAACCAGATGGAGATGGATAAAACCATGAAAGGATTTTGTGAAGGGTATCAAAATGGAGGGTTTGGATCTGACGAGATGTCTCTAGGTGCCATGGATTCTGAGAAATCATGTGTCGAAGATATAGCATTTTTTGGTTGGACAACCTTGAACAAAAATCTGTTTATAAAAACTCATATAACTTGAACAAATGACCTAAATTTGACCTAAAATTTTGTAGGAAGCATAATGAAAAATTACTCTATCATCTCCCATAATTTATAGAAAAGGATAGTTCTACATTTTTCTATCCCACCTCATTTTCAGGCTACAATAGTACATGCTAGAATAGTGTACGACTGCCAGACGCAATACTTTGTAAACAAAAGCTCTTCGCACTATACCGACTGCACCAACACATTGGGGTAGCTAGGTAAATGCTAGGGGAGGTGTTGTTTTGGATTCCAAAGCTTCAGGTGCTTCTAGGCTACCTCATCTGGGCGTAGTCCCTTAAGAGCCTCGAGACCAAAACACGTTATATCTTTGACGGGTGATTTCTCAGACTTCGTGGCACCTAGAGATGTCCCGTCAAATCTAAGACCTCCATCTAGGGAACCTCTACAAAATCCTATGTTGGATTTTTCCATCTCATTTTTTTGCTCTCGCTGTCCTATTGTTTGCAAACACACGAAATAGTGTAGTTTGAGTCAGTGTAAGGCTTCCAAACGCTATATTTTGCAAACAGTAGCTCATGGGACTGAACCTTCTGTGCTAAAATGTCTGTATGACTTGGTGAATGCTAGTGGGGGCCTTGTTTTGGTTCCTTATGCTCCCTGTGATTTTGGGCTACCTCGTCTGGGCATAGTTCCTTAAGAGCCCTGAGACCAAAACATATTATATCTTCGACAGATGATTTATCAGACTCCATGGCACCTAGAGACATCCAGTCAGCTCAAAAACCTCCATCTAAGTAACCTATACAAAAGGGTATTCTAGTTTTTTCCATCTCCTTTTGGTGTTCTCGCTGTCCTATTGTTTGCAAACACGCAAAATAGTGTAGTCTAAGTCAGTGTAAAGCTGCCAGACGCTATATTTATCAAACGGTAGCTTGTGGGACCAAACTATCTATGCCAACACATCTGGATGGCCTGGTGAACACTAGTGGAGGACTCATTTTGGTTCCCTACACTCCCCGTGCTTTTAGGATACCTGGTCCAGGCGTAATCTCGTAAGAGCCTTGAGACCAAAACACACTATATCTTCGATGGGTGATTTCTTGGACTCCGTGGAACCTAGATATGTCCCATCAAATCCAACACCTCCACCTAGGGAACCTCTACGAAATCCTATGCCTGTTATTTCCATCTCCTTTTGGTGCTCTCGTTGTCCTATTGTTTACAAACACACAAAATAGTGTTGTTTGAGTCAATGTAAGGTTGTTAGACACTATATTTTGGAAACGGTAGCCTGTGGGACCAAACCATCTATGCCAACATGTACGGATGGCCTGGTGAATGCTAGTGGAGGCCTCGTTTCAGTTCCCTATGCTCCCCGTGCTTCCAGGTTACCTCATAGAGGCGTAGTCCCTTAAGAGCCCTGAGACCAAAACACGCTATATCTTTGACAAGTGATTTCTCAGACTCCATGACACCTAGAGACATCTATTCATATCCAAAACCTCCCACCAGGGAACCTATATGAAATTATATGCTGGTTTTTTCCATCTCCTTTTGGTGTTCTTACTGTCCTATTGTTTGCAAATATGTGAAAATAGTGTAGTCTGATTCAGTGTAAGGCTGTCAGACGCTATATTTTGCAAACGATAGCTTGTGGGACCAAACCGTCTACGCCTACATGTCTTGATGGCCTGGTGAACGCTAGTGGAGGCATCATTTTGGTTCCCTACACTCCCCATGCTTCCGGGCTACTTGGTCCATGCATAGTCCATTAAGAGCCCTGAGACTGGGATCTAGTTTGGATCCCCAAGCTTGAGGCATGGAACTGCAAAAAACACAACAAACCACGTGTTTTTGTAGGAAAATGTAAAAAATCCAACTTCCGCCATGATAAATCAACATCAAATGATTGATTAGTTTAAAAAAAAATATACCACGACGTAAAACAAAGTTTCTTCTTTGTATAAATATTATTTTCCAATTTTTCTAACAAATATAAGGTTTCCATATTATTTATTTTCTAACTATGCCTTTTTATAGCTATTTTTTGAAGTTTAAACATGTCTATCTTTTGTCATGTATCTTTTTTTGACTCATCGAAATTGAATAATGTTTTTTAGGCACAAACTAGGACTAATTCTATACATATTAAAAAAAAAACTAATTTTTGATATTTTTTGAGGTAGTTAGGGGGGCATGATTGAAGCTTCATTATTTTTCAAAACATTAAATTTTTGTACTAGAAAAATAATAAAAAAATACTCACTAAAAAAATCTAAAAAAAATTCTAACACAAACTAGATGCTCCTAGCTATCTTTCTACGAAAGGGTTTTCAAAAACACTAAATGGTGCTAAAAAAATAGTGGGGGGCACGAAAGTCATTCTATTATGTTTTTTAACAAAAACAAGAGCACTTTTTGGTATTTTAGTTATTTGGCCCACTTAAACTTATCCGCTTTCAATAAAATTTAGTAGCTTAGAAACTAGACTCAAAATTCTACGATTCATATTTCTACAATATCTTTTAATTTTGAGTGTAACTATTTCGATAAACTCGTACAAGTTAAAGTTTTTAATTTTTCAGAAAAATGCATCCACTTAAGACCTCCTTTTGGTCCCCCAACTTGGTGCACTTACCCTACACAAGGACGATAAATTGTCTTTTGACCTTTACGAGAAGACAAAAAATAATGTAAAAATGTTGAAGCATTGTGAAAAAGATTTCAATTCTATTTATATAAAATATGTATACAAAATCGCAACACATGTTTGGAACAAAATTAAGAGAGAAAGGGAAACCACAAAATTCATGTAGTATGTATGACGGATTCCAATAAAATTGTGACTATAAGATCTTAGAATCGTAATATACCATGTATGCACCATACCATAAGGTATCACACAAAAGATCATTCCCATAAAACATATAATAGCAAAAAGAACTCATTACATTAAAACAAAGGACACATCATATCAGCAACAAACATGTTTGTTTGGGCACTTCGTAGGAGGGGTTCCCATATGTCTGCCAATTGAAACGTGATTTCCTTGATCAACATTCCACATCAATGGTTTATTGACCCTTCATACCTCATCCAATCTTCACTACTCCCCCAATCCCTTTTGGCGTTCACATTGCACTCCTTGCATTGCGATTGATATGAAATTTGACGTATCATAATATAAGCATATATACATGTGATTGCGGAATCAAATGTATTCATGTTTAGTGCAAATAAGCCACTCATAATATAATATTTGCATATGTACGAAAGTCTTCATGTATTCATGTTTAGTTCAAATAAACTACTCCGCATAACGCTACCACTCATGATATAAGATTTGCAAAAAAAATTGCCCGCAAAACACTGCCACTCATGATCTAAAATTTGCACATCTATGGAAGATGTGTTCATGTTAAGTTCAAACAACCTACTCTGCAAAACACAACCACTCGTGATATAAGATACACAAATATATATGTACGAATTTGTAACAAATTAGAAATGTAGAAATAGAACCTTTAAATGTAATGCTTCATCTATATATCTACACTTACAAAATCAATCACACCTATTATCAACATCAACTACAAAAGTAATAACTATCCCTTTAAAACAAATAATTTATACCGTTCGGCATTCACATTACATGTAGTTACTAGTTTTATAAATAAATTAAAAAAAACATAGACCCCTCTATTTCCATGTAGTGCTCTTCATAAAGCGTGATAAGTCAATATAAAAGCTGATTTTAAATCAAGAATGGAGAGCACATAATAAAAACAACTAAAGGCCAAAGGTGGTAGATATTAAAAATCAAACTTTTCCTATTTGACATGGCAAAAGCTTCAAAACCCCCTACATAATATTCTTAAAATCACTTTATAAAAAGGTTACACGAGATGTTCTATAAAGTTTAGACATTTTAAGAGTTCAATTAATTTATAATTATTTTATCAATTTTTATTTTTTATTTTTTTTTGAAAATTTTTACTATTAGTTTTTAATTAAAATATTTATTTGAATGAGGGATTACAAATTATATTTATAAATTTTATTTTTTATATAATTTTTATTTTTTTTGTGTTCATTTTTTGACAGTATTATATAAACTTAAAATAAATATAATGGTTGATTGGTTAAATATACTCAAGCATTATACATACCATCATCATTATGATGATGGGATGATGTCATAATATATCTAATTTTTTATTAACATAATTGTCAATTGATTAGAGAATGAATATGTTTTCTTATTCGGTATTTCTCTCTCTTCTTGTATTATTTCATATTATCAAAAAATCTCATTCCATTACCTCTAAAAATATATATCTTATTTCTCTAAATCAAATATACCTTTTAATACATCTCTCTAAAATCCATATTCATTCACTCATTCTAAATTCCTTTTAACAATAACATCAAATATTAGTTACAATTAAAATACTAATGATATCATATTCTGTGTTTTCATAAATTTATTTTAAAGACAAAAAGAGTTAATTAGGAATCAATTCTTGTTGAGTGTAATGGCTGAAATAGTTAAAAAGAGATGAGACCAGGATCATCCTCCAATAACTTTAACAAAATAAACATTCCTCAAATCTTTACGCAAAGCTAAAAAGAACCGTAAAAATTTAAGACCTAAAACCAAAAAAATAAATAAAAAAAAATCCTCTTATACTTGTGATGATGCCATATATTCTTTCTGTTATGAGGGTGTTTCACATTAGTCTTGTCATTAATAATATAAAAATTACTCCTACAAAAGATCATTTTCCTAGAAAGGAACCCATGAGCAATTATATCTAAAAGGTTAATGTTAATTTAAAATTATCAAATCAAAATAAAATTAAAAATGTCCACTTCAAAATATTCGAATGGGAAGAAACAAATGGCATTTGCATTGTCACGTTTTCAAAAATTAAAATAAAAACCGTTCAATGTAATATTCTAAATGTCAACTTTGGGGAGACACGACGGATTATTTTAGTGTTTTATGGATGGGGATTTCACATAAATGCATATAAATGTTCATTACCATACGTGGATTCCAATAAACATAATTTTTACTTAAGAGAAAATATAAACATAAAGACATCAAGTCAATACCATGAATGATTATTCAAGTTACAAAGTTTACCCTCTTAAAATGGTGCATGATCTTATTTTATGTTTTTTTTTAAAAATTGAGATCTATTAAGATTATATAAAAATGTTTGGTATCTCGGTTTATGTTAGAGATTTAATATATAGTGAGTTAATATTGAATAAGTGTATATTTAAATTGATGAGTTTTTTTCGATTAAGTAATTATGATTAGGAGGAATCTAAAGTCATTCAGATACTGACCTTGACCTTATTTGTTTAATTTTTATGTCATGTATTTAGAGGGATTTGTACCTTGATAGATGGATATAAGAAGCCATCATCCTTAGCAATATGAATACAACACTTTCAATGATCTCATTTTATGTTAAATTATCTTCTTTTAGTTTTTTATACCTAAGTATATTTAATTTGGTCTAAATTTAGGAAGAATCTCTTTCAATCTTGATAACCGTTGACAACGAAGTGTATGGTTTCAAAAGTTTTTAAGATCAAATTTTACAGTCCAAAGAGATTTTTCTCTCCTCTTTTTCTAAATAGACTATACTCTTTCATGTTCTTTTCAATTTTAAATGTTGGAATTCAATGTATATGTAATATGTGAAGTTTGAATTCAAATTCAACTATAAATATACAAGTGTTATAAGTTTTTTTAGCAAAAACATATTAACAATTATTTTTGACCCACACTCAAAAGCTATTTCCTTTATATAATTTTCGGAATTTGGTAAAAGTTGAGGGTGTTGATAGCACCCACATCCTTTTTACAATAAGCCCTCAAGGACAGATATAGCAATATAAAGCATTATTACATCATGACAAAAGTAAAAAAGAACCAACATTCCAAAACGAGCAAAAAAAGGCCCAAACAGGGCTACATATTAAAGATATTTTTTAAGGACATTCATTGCCTCAACAACAGCAACATTAGAGCTCTTTTTCACCATGGTTTCCATCATAGTGATAAGTTCCTTACCGCCTTTCTAGAGACGAGCCTAGGTCTCGTCTGTATATTCCTTCCAGTTCTTAATGATGATGAAGGTGTTGTTTAGGTTATCAATGACATCTTGAAGAAACTTAATAGAGTCATCCCTAGGATTGTCGATAGTGGCAGTAGCAACATGGTCCTCCACAACATCCTTAAGAGAAAATCCAGAAAATTCCATAACACCCTTGACGAGATGTTCAAGAACATGTTCAATAACTTCCATAGTGATATCCTCCATAACGCCCCAGATTCTCAAGAACAATAAAAATAGGAGGAGAATTTGGGAGAGAAGTACCCGGAGAAACATGATAAGTCTGAGGTAGGCCAAGGAAAAAGCTCGGGGATAACAACTCCAAAATTTGGGCTAGACACTTCCATGTCATCAACAAAATGAGGGGAGGAAACAAAATTAGAATGGAGAGCTGTCACAGGGGGGATGAAGCCAAACAAGGAGGGGAAGAAAAAAACGAGGTGGCAACATGGTAGGGGGGAGAGGTGGCAATACAGTGACCCGTGATTTCCACCTCTGGGTCAGCAACAGGAGGAGGGTGGAGGTGGCGGTGGAGACGACGAGGAGCAGGATGAACATGGGCGGGAAGAGGGGCATGATGAAAGACTAAGCAAGAAACAATAGGATAACAATACAAAATTTTAGTACTTGCAACAAATTTGAACAAAAATGTAATAAGCCTTGGTGAAGAAGCAGGGGCCTTCACCAACACATGCCTGTTTAATGGATAAGTCCAAAGATTGGAAAAGAAACTTGGCCAAATTTATCTTAATATCGTTGGAGAAATGAGCCAGGATGAAGAGTTAAGGGGCTTAAACACAAGCTTGTACCTTCCTTCAAGCATGAAATAGCGCATAACTTGTTCAAAAACTCGATCCCAAGGATTTTTCAATGAAGCGCACTCATAGCTCGATAATTATTTAGTCACCCATTCTTTCTTTTCCCCAAAAAGATCCCCATTTCTGCTTTTAAAGAACATGTGTGAAGTAAATATCACCCTCACCTGGGAGACCAGTCATGATGGAAATGCTTTCCGTCGAGATTTCAAACTTAATCTTCCCAACTTTCACATTTACCTGATTCCAAGTAACCAAAATGCTGCTCGAAACCACAACAGAATGGCCAGACAAGCACTCTATAAATGGAGGTAATGCCCTTTTCCTTAAGAAAATCCCAAAATTTGGTATTCTTCTTACGATCATCGTAATTCATAAGCTCAACACGCACCAGAGAACCCCCCCATACTTATCAGAGCCAAAGTGATATGAAAACTTAACGTGGAAAAGAAAGAAATAAAGCGAGGATTTTTGATAGTAAGAATTGCCCCCTTTGCCATGTGTCAAAGTATACTTTAACTGTGCCCATTTACGATTAGTAATCCCTATCAATAAAATGGCGAAGATCTTTCTTTCCCACGTACGAAGGCCATCATGACAAGAAGTCACTATCAAATCACAATTAATGCAATCCTCTCCGACAGAGGAGAAGGAGTACTATAGGATAATGCTGATATAAAATATAACAAAATGAAGGTAAGCCAAAGAAAGGGCTCCTCCATCTAATTACCTTTAGGGCTGTCATCAACAATAGATTTTAGAAGAAAATCAAGAAGATTCCTGATCCAAGTCTATTGATTTTTAATAGAAACGCCCCTGTTGGCTAACAGATCAGCCACTTTGTTACCCTCCCTATAAGTGTGTTGATACAAAATATTATAGAAAAGTAGGTTGAAGGCTCCTAATATCAACAATGATATTGCTGATGGTCCAACTTATAATACTGATGTTATTAAAAAGGTTGATCAAATTGAGGGAATCACTTTCAATAATGATATGAATTTTCCCAAATCTGGTAGCAAACTCCAAACCTTTAAGGATTGCAAGTGCTTCAGCTCTATGATTTTTACCTTATGCTAAATTTATAGCAGTTGCTGCCATCGGTTGGCCCATCTCATCTCAGATTAAGGCCTCTCTGCTAGAGATCCCCAAATTTCCTTTTGAAGCACCATATGTATTAACTTTAAGCCATCCTAAAGGAGGGGGAATCCAAGTGGTATTATCTCTCACTACAAATGCATTGGGAGATTGTAAAGGTATTTGGAGATGCTTCAGCCAATATCCTTTCAAATTAAGAGAGATTTTGTATTTATGTTGCTTCCAGATGTAATAGTTCATATTTTCTTGAAGTCCCACAGTCACCAAGGAAAAGATTTGGAGGGGAATTTGATATATCTCTTCGAAAATTCTCCCATTTATTTCCTTCTAGAACATCCATAAAGTATGAGGCAATAGGATTTTCCAGGAAATATTTGCCACAGGGTGGCAAAACATAGGAACCCATTGTAAAAAAGCTTTCGAAATAGACTTTGGGAAAACCCACGAAACATCAAAAAATTTTAGAAGCAAACTCTAAATAGCATGAGAGAAAGGACAATGGAGGAGCAAGTGAGAATTTTTTTCAAGAGAATTAAGGCATAGTACACACCTACTAGGAAGAGAATAACTACACCGTTTGAGGTTTCACCCTTGATATAAAGGCATCTCGAAAGGCAAACCAAGAATAAAAACCAATATTTGGTGTCACCTGAGGAAACTAGTATATGATAAAGGGCGGTGCCCTTCATATGGTAAGGTAGAGATAAGTAGGTGGCCTTGACTAAAAAAGCACCAAAAGTAGAAAGGGACCAGATACACACATCTTCCAAAGGAGAAACATGGATATAGTATGAGGATAACAAAAGAGTAAGCATATCAAGTTGTTGTAACTGAGTTGAGCTATCACCCTCCCATCTAGGAATGGACCGATAGGGAAAAAGAGGGGTATTGTTTATACATCCACTTATAAATCATCCCACATAATCTTGTAAAATTATTTATGATAGGATCACAAGAAGGATATGAAGCTACAATTTTCTCCCCAATCCATGTATCATTCCAGAAATCAATTTGCTTGCCATTGCTTGATTTCCACTTGATACCTGATTGTAGCAGATTTTGAGAGATCTTAATAGAATTCCAAATGGTCGAGCCACTTAGGACATCCTTAGAAAATAAGTCTTCCCTTGAAGAGAGATATTTTGAAATGAACAGTTGTGTTCAAGACACTTTCCCATTTGTAACAACTTCCCAACTTAATTTAGCTAACATAACAGAGTTCATATCAGAAATTATTTGTAATCCTAACCCTCCCATAGAATTCGATTTACACAAAACATTCCAGGAGACAAGGTACATTCTTTTTCTATCTTCAACCCTTGACCATAAAAACTTTTTTTGAATTTTTTCAATAGTTGCAGCTACCGAGGCATGCATTTTTAAGCAAAGAGATGAAGTAGATGGGAAAGGTTTGCAAAGTGGCCTTAACCCATTGTAACTTACCATCTTGAATAAGGAGGGCTCCTTTCCATCATGCGAGATTTATTTTAAATCTATCTATAACAAGATTCCAAAGAGATTTCAATTTCCTACCTTGAAAAAGTGGGAGACCCAAATATGACGAAGACAAGTCCATGATATTGCAGTTAAAAATTGCTGTAATGTTTCTTTGTCTGACGATAGGGGTGTTTAGGAAGGAAATGCTACTCTTACTGAAGTTGATTAATTGATTAGAAGCAGATTAGTAACAATCCAAAATTTTCTTCAACATTTTAGCCTCTAAAACTGAAGCAATACCAAGAAGCAGCGTGTCATCGACGAATTGACTATGCGTAGCAACAATGATATTAGAAGTGGTAGTAATACCATTAATTGTACCTGCTCTTTTTACATCCGTGCGTGCTCTATTGAGAGTATCAACTATAAGAATAAATAAAAAAGGGGAGAGAGGGTCACCTTTTCTAATTTCCTGACTGGTGGGAAAAAAACCATGAGGGATGCCATTGATGAGATTGGAGAATTTGGGGGAAGAAATGCAATTATGAACCCAAGAACACCATTTTTCCCCAAACCCATATTTTTCAAGAACCTTTAATAGGAAAGACCAATTCACTCTATCAAAGGCTTTTTGCATATCAAGTTTGATGACCATACTTGCCGATTTAGAAAAGGTAGCAAAATGTATGACTTCATGAACATTTATAACTCCACCTTTGATCAATCTGCCACCAATGAACCCATTATGTTACTACGAAATTAAATTTTTCGTAAGGGGTTTAATACAAGAGGCCGTCAACTTAGTAATGATCTTATAAGAAGTATTACATAGGCTTATGGGAATGTAGTTTTAAATTCGCTTAGAACCAATGGTTTTAGGAGTAGGAGCCAAAAAGTAGTATTCCATTCCCTTAGGAGATTGTTATTTTTTTGAAACTCATTGACAACTGCAAGTAAGTCAGCCTCAATAATGTGCCAGAATGTTTGGAAGAAGGTTGTGGGAAAGCCATCTAGGCTCGTTGATTTATCTCCCTTCATATAAAAAATAACACCACAAACTTCTTCCAAAGAGAACGACTGGGTGAGTTTGGAGTTTATTTCATCAAAGATCAATTTCAAATATGCTACAACATTTCTTGGCATTCCTCTTTACAAGGAGGAGAGTCCTCATGGAGGAGAAAAGTATAAAATTTAGCAATGACATCCTCCTTATTTTAAATAGTTTCCCTCCATGGTAATAAGCTCTTTGATTTTATCAATACTTTTGTGCTTAGTGGTCGTTGTGTGAAATTTTTTTTGTATTGCAATCACCCTATTGTAGCTAGATAGCTCTAGATCTCTACCTCTAGTAAAATTATTCTTCAGTAAGGGTGTTATGGTAATCACTAAGAAGAGTAAGCTCTTACTGGTGAAGAGGGGGGGGGGTTTCTATAGGAATCAATGCTGGTAGAAATAGTGGCTAATTTTTTAGTAAGTTGCTCCTTTCTTCTACGAATATCACCAAACACCATCTTATTACATATTTAAGTTTATTTTTAACATTACTAAGTTTCTTTACAAACCTAAACATATAAGATCCTTGAACATCAAATTTCCACCAATCGACAATAAGGTGTTCCAAATAATGATTTTGTAACCAGGCAAGCTCAAACCGAAAAGGAGGATGCTTTGAGCTATGTATTTGAGATGCCGTAAGAAGCAAGGGAAAATGATCTTAAGCGATTTTAGGAAGGGCCATAAGATAAAAATCATTATAGTGACCAATCTAGTCCATAGAGGCAAGAATCCTGTCTAGTTTGATTTGGATATGATTGCTTCCAAGTCTTCAATTGGACCAAGTATAGGAGGCAAAATGCAGGTCAAAATCAAAGAATTCCTCCTATCTGATGAATTAAACCAGAGAATCCATACTATTATTGTTGATAGAAGTACCACCCCCGTTTTCCCGAAAGATATAGGGGACTATTGAAATCACTAGCTATGATCCATGGAAGATGTTTGCAATTATTATGAAAATCAAGAAGTTCCTTCCAAAATTTTCCTTGCTGATTTTTAGGATTAGGATCATAAAGATTAACAAAAATTCATATCATATTAGAGCTAATTTATTGAAAAAAAATTCCCAAGAAATGAGGAGTTTTAATAATACATTCACTAAATAGGACTTTTGGGTTCCAGAAAGCACATAAACCACTCGAGTTACCCGCTGAAGCCTAAGACACAAAAGAGTCAGAAGGCTAGAAGTTATGCATCGAGTCCTCTTTCAAATTTGTTTCTTGTAGCATCAGATTTTCTAGGTTGTGTTTGAGTCTAAAATCTTTGAGAATTCTTATTTTTTGAGGAGAGTTCAATCCCCTTACACTCCAAGAGAAGAGTTTCATTTTTTATATTTGTGCTTTCCCCCAACTGGCATGGTCATGATACCATGAGTTCCTTGAGCTATATTTCAGAATGCTTCTTCCTGAGTCTTAACTTGATTTGTGTGTCTGCCCTTTCCTTTTTTAGGTCCTACATCAATAGTCTACTTGGAGTTGTTTCTAGTCTTTCTGGCAGGTCTGTTTTTCTGTTGACAAAGAGGCTGAAGAGGAGATGAGGTTATTTTCCTTTAGAGGAGAGTGAGTGGTTGAAGACGTAGATTCAAAGGAAACATGAGGGTCAGAAAGGCTTCGGGAGCCCACATAAGGAGGGGGAAGAAAGAGGAGAAGAAACTCTAGGAGAAGAACTGAAAAGAGGAAAAGTAAGAGGGATATCCAAGGAAGGAGAAGAGGTCGAAAATAGAGGGGAATAAGAAACCCAAGGAGAGAGAGGATGAGAAGAGACAACAGGTGGAGAAATGATGTGACATGCACAAATTTCCACAATCCAAGCAAATTCCTCTCCCTCCTTATTGTGTATTTATGTACATCTTGTTGATGGTTTTGGGGTTACTCATTTTGGTTACTCACTTTGCTACTTGCTTGATCATATTGCTTTCTATTTTGGATCTTTCCTTCTAACCCTATTGTGCCTCCATTTACATAGGTCAAGCTCCAGGGAAAGGTAAGATAAAGAGCCCATAAGGATACTTAGGGAAAAATAAGGAACCCTAAGATCTAAGGGAGATGATTAAATGAATCCTACCACTGGGATTTAATCCTCCTCCCTTAGTGATGGGTGCATAAATTTAATAAAGTTTGAATAAATTTAACTAATCAAGCCTTAAGAGTATGTTTCAGGTGTGTAGAAGTTTAAATGGGTTAGAATTTAAATGCGTAATATATATTTTATTTTTAATTTGTGCATGGGATGTGTTAATATATTAATTGGAAAGTTAAAAGGGTTAATGGGTGTATGTGTAAGGGAAAGTAATTATAGGGGTGGCCTAGGAATAATGTTACTAGAATATGATTAATGTTGTGCTAGGGATGTTATTAAAGTAAATTTAAATGAACCTTGGTGGGGTGAGATTTTATTAGTTAAGGCTAGAGAATAAATTGTATTTGATTGTTTTAAATTTATTATTAACTTAAGGTGGATAATTAAATGAAATTAATTAAGGATTAATTAATTAACTAAATAAAATTAATTAAGGAATTAATCAATGGGGTGGGAAAATTAACGATATAATATTACTGGATTAAATAAGTAAGCTCTCTATAACCATAACTAATGTATTTGAAAAATTAATTAATGTAGTTTTAATGTAATCACAAAAAATATTTGTTGTGATTTTCTAGCCAAGTGTTGTTGTTTTGGCATGGTTTGATGTGACAATTTTTGGGAATCACAAATGACAGAGGAGATAACTAAATAAATAGGAGTGGGTTCTAACAATGGGGAGGAAGAGGGAGGTGGGAGAGAGACTTCAGTTGCAGGAATCTCACCCTCTTATTGAAGAATAAAAAATGGGTTCGAGGTTCTGTCCTCCATCACGACTTTGGGAATGAATTTTCCTTTGTTCTTAGGTGAGTGGGTCTACTCTTTGGATTTTGGTGCAGGTTTGGAAGGGCAAGCCTATGCCTGATGGCCTAAGGTTTTGCAAGAAGAGAAAGCCTGGGGGATGTACTCATAATCAATGGGTTGAACCCAAGTTCCAATATTAGAGTGTAGCTCAATGGAGGATGGAAAATGGACACTTATATCAGCATTGACACAAAATATAACATGTATGAATCTAGAACTAGCTTTGGTAGCTTGGTCAAAAGCAATAAGAAATCCAATGGAAAGGGAAATACCTTTGATAACAACAAAGTGCCAAAACCTCCAGAGGAAGATCCGGTAGGTGCACCCAGATTGATGCTTGAATCATTATTTCAGTTCTAGCATTAAATCTTGGCATCCATCGTCTGAGATAAAAGCCTATCCTACCAAAGAACCAGGGGCCTCCCAAAAGAGCTCATGTAAATTCTTCTTTGTGAGTGAAAGTAAAGAGCATAAAGCCATTCAGAAGAGAAACAATGTCAACCGGACCATAGGGATCCCATTTGATTTAGACCCATTTCTAGATTTCTTCTAACGACGGTCTCGGACCCATGAGCTTACCGATGAGTGACAAATCTCTCAAAGCTTACATGACATTAGTAATAGAAGATGGAATCTGTAAAGACAGAGTCCCATCAACGAGATTCAGAAGAAGTTTCCCAGGAGGGGGGATTTCGAAGAGTCCATCGTAACCTCTTTCCAAGGGCCCGAAGGGACACCAGGAGTGGTATCAGCAAGGTTAGGAGGAGGGTCAGGGGAGGGACCAGACGGATTTGACATCGCAGCAGGAACCAGACACAACAGAGAATTCAAAAATTTACAGAGTTGGAAAAAATCTCTTTATAAAAATAATATTTCCTTTATGTAATTTACTATTGTTCGACATCTTTGTTTTCCACCTAGAGATTTGGTAAATCAACGATATCCAATTGAATACAAAACTTGAAATCTGATTTTTTTTTCTTAACACTTTAGGGCATAAAAATTCGATATTGTAGGTACACATGAGTTACAATACAATATTTACAAGGAAATAAATGAATGAGAGAACCAAGAAAAAAAATCCTAAAAGTGAGAATTCACTTTCAAATACTCTATCTAGGTTATAATTTTTTTCAGACATTATATTACTCAACATTAGTGTATTTATATGGTGTGTTTGTACATACTTGATCCATGACACCAAAATCATATAGATAATTTTTTTTTTTATTAAAAGTGTTAGATTTAGTAAATTATTATTATTTTTTAATGTAATTTACTCATTTTTAAAATCTTTGTTTTTCAGGTCTAGGAATTTGATAAATCAATGATATCTCATCGAACACAAATCCTTAAATCTAATTTGTTTTTCTTAACACTTTAGGGCATGAAAATTAGATATTGCAGACCTACATATAAATTACAACACAAGATTTAAGGGAAAATAAATGAATAAAAAAACTAGAAAAATAAAACTTAAAAATGATATTTAAAAAAAAAAACGTTCTAGCTAGATTATAAATTTTTCAGACAATATATTACTCAAACCTAATATATTTATATGGTGTGTTTGTGCATACCCAATCTATAATGCCAAAATTATATAAATCTAAAATTTTAATTAAAAGGTAAAAAGGTAAAAAGGTCTCCATATTATTTAAAAAGATCTTACTATGTTGAAATGAGACTGAAAAATAAAATGGATTCTATTTGTAAAATTATTGTTTCCTTAACCAAAAATGTAAATAAAAATTATACGTATGAAGATAATAATTTTGATAAAATTAGAAGCATTAAATACCCACTATAATAGTAATGGTTAAAGGAGAGTATTACTAGTGGTCGCTCTGAGGGGAGCAATATTATGTTGTGGGTTGCAATTCATTTTTTTTATGGTGGTATTTTTTTTTTTTTGTAATTTTTGTATGCGTCAATTGAATGCTTTATAATATCGATTATTTTATCGTGTGCAACACCTATAGTAATTTTTTTGGTTTTTTTTGTTTGTTTTGTTTTTTAATAATCTTCCTCAATTAATCAAGTTGTTATTTCTAAATCAATTATTCTCTACAAAATTAAAGTGAAGTTTGTATATCCAACGATTAGCATAGTTTTATATAACTTGGTAATTGAAGAACATGGCACATGTAATGTTGACCCGCAACAAATATATGGGAAAGTTATCTAAACATGGACAAACATTTTCTCTGTTTGACAGATAGAAAATGTGTACTTAATTACAATTGCTTGATAGGTAGAGAAATGTAAATGTAGTGACATTTTATGCTGATTGTGCTAAAAAAAAGTAGTTTATATATTTTTCAGTTATTATTTATATGGCCCATTAAAATTAATATTCTATTTCAACACAAACGCCTGACTAAGAACTACTTCAACAAAGAAATTAAAACCAAAACAAATAGCAATTATATTACATGCCAATATGTAGAAAACAAAAACCCATAGACTACCTCATATAATAAATTGTCCTAAAGTTAGACTCAGTGATTATGCGGACCATCTATGACCAATACTGCTTCAAAATTTCTACCAATCTGTGATGGAATGAAGATGTCCAATCCAATTATCTTATAATAATATTTGTAACAATTCCTATTACCAAGAGGACATCATTTAATGTAGGCAATTATATCTCTTAAATACCTACCAATATTGTTCCAAAAGGTCCAGCTGAGATGATGATGCATAACAAAAAAATCCTACTCTTAACAAAATAGTAGTATAAAAATACATCAAAGACCAACTCTCCTAACATGCTTACTTGAAAATTCTACGATGAGAACTCATTTTTGCTTAAAAAACTATCTATGAGTAGCAAATATATTATCTATGACCAATACCATTTCTGAAGCCCTACCTAGCTGTGAAGAAAAATAATGCATAAATCCAACAACATCAGACAACTATGTGTAACATGTGTCATTCCAGTAAGTCATCATTCAATCAATTTTACCTCTTAATAAAAACATAGGGTGGTATAGAGAAAGTACATCCAAGATAAAATTCCTACAGCCTTAAACATTGTTTACTATGCAGAACTCTTTCTAGCACATATAAAGTCAAAAGCATATAATATTCAAGTATAATCCAAAATATTTCATTTAAACAAGCTCTTATCCATAATTTGGAATTCAAAAATGAAAAAAAGTGCATCCCAAGCCATACTAAAATAATCCCATAAATAAGGATTCCTCTTGCATATCAACCAAACTCGATTCTGAATGAGCAAAGATGAATTGTGAAAATAAAATAGTCTCATAAAAGGGGAGGGAAATTCCTAGCATCAATGCCTGCCTATGCATTTCAAGCAACGTCATTTGACCAGAGGGGAATTCATATGCCAAGTGTCCACAACTACCACAGTTGTGACATATTATAATGTCTGTGTAACCCCTGCTCATATGTCCTGGCTGGTTACATGACCTACAAATGATGTCACTAAATCTTGGTGGACCTCTTGGAGGACCTCTTTCATCTAGCATTTCACCCTTTGGACATTTTCTAGCAACATGACGTGAAATGTTGCACACATTACAAATAGGATTGTTAGGATAGTCACAAGCCAGATGGCTAGTTTTACGGCAGTTATTGCATGCCTTCTCATTTGTATAATCTATATCTATATGCCCTTGTTTATAGTAGTTATTGCATAGCCTCATATCTCCAGGTGGGACAACAGGAGTTTTACAATCTCTAGAAAGAGTTAGATATAGGTGAATTTATCTATAATAGTATAAAACTATCGAGCTTCCCCTGATTCTCACCACATGGTTGTGTCATCTCCACCTTCACTTGCTTTGCTCTTGGCCGACCTGCTTCACCATGCCCTTTCCCACTTTCCCTGCCACCTCTCGTCATCCTTCCACACGTCTTGCAAATGAGAACAAAGAAGCATCACAACCCAAATTTTAAATTGGACACATAGCCAAGGAAAATTTAGAAGGGAGGGAAAAATGTTGTAGAGAAGAATGAAGAAAAAAGATGAGGTCGGGTTTTATTCTATGCAAGTTGTTAACAATGCCATGCTGGGGTTTTAATATAGATACACTTTAAATTTGTGGTGCTTTAATGGTCAAATAAAATGTAATATAAAGGGGGCCTTTGTCATATTTCACATGTTGTTGCATCAGGGTTGTTGAATATGTTTGAAACTTTGACCTTTTTAACCAAATTTCATTATATATGTTTTTTTTCCTGAAAAAACCCTATCAATGGTAGCATCGTGTGGTAGGAGGAACCTGGGAACTCTAAAAAATAGGTTAAATTGAGGGAAATTGAAACAAATATGGCTTGAGTGATGTAAATGTGCGTAGGGGTTGAAGGATTTGGGAAATAGTTTTAGTATTTTCTTGGGCTTGTAATTACCAGTTTTAGATAGTCAAATTTGGGTCTATGAGGGATCATCAAACTCCATACATTGTTTAAGGAAAATTGAGAGGCACTTGGATGACTTTTTCCATTAAATTTGGATTTTTGGTGGTGGATACTAGTTGGTGGGTGAAATTTATGTATAACCGGAGATTGCAGAGTGTAAGATTGATTTCAGGGCTTGTTTTTAGCACCCAAAGCAATAAAGCAGGCTTACAAATTGCGCATCCATTTTACAAAGGAAGTATATTTACGAGATCTATTTTACTATTTTAAATTAAATTTAGATCCCCAAGCCGACAATGGAAAACGAGCAACAGGAACAGGAAGGAAAGAAATAAGATTACCAGTAGTAGTAGGAAACAACGCCAACCAAAAAAGCAGATAGCATGATGCAGTAATGTCTAAAAATGAAACAAGAGGTGTAAAAAATAAAACTAAAATGAAAATACAAACTTGGCATACATAGATACATACCAAAGGTGTTAAAGGCTACAATAGGTTCATGACAACAGGTGGAAGTGCATTGTCAGGCAGGCAGAAATTGGTTAAAATGCGATGTTTGTGATGGATTAGGTCATTAACAAGTAGCTCAAGCTCTAGATCATCATCGTGAAGGGTCTAATGCAAAACCAATCTTTCCTTATCTTTTAATGTTTCTAATGTGTTTTTGAAAAATACCTCATAATTTATTTGTTCATTAACATTCTCTTGAACAATATTAATAAATCAAGGGATGGTTAAAATAATTTTAAAATTTGGTCACATGTGGTTGAGCACATGATTAATGCTTCCACATTTTGCATACATGTCTACATGGCTTCAACTTGCAACTACATCATCTAACAAAAATCCATTCTCTATTATTATTTTGTGGATGTCCATACCTTGTTGTAAAGCTCATATGTCGGCATAGATAGGGAGTATGCTAGCAAAAGTGAATTAATCAGGTTGGACACCTATTGGTTTCTTTTTGGGAAAAAATGTCAATGCTTCATGAGGATGCCCATGTCTTATGTAGGCTATGATCGATCAAATTGAATAATGGATTAAAACCCCCTTTCCTTAAATTTGCAGGACACATACACAATGTAAATACCCCTTTTTCCATCGTTCACCTACAGGAAGTATCAGAAAATTGGACACGACAGAGGGAAAAAACAAATAGGTCAAGTTGAAGGAGGTGGAGCACATGAAGCAGGAGGGCAGTGAATCCAAATCAACTCAAGTTGCATAACTGCGTCGTCGAGCTGGAGCGAATGGTAGCCATGTAATAAGATGAATTTAACGATTGGGTTTGTTTCAAATTTTATAAATAAACTAATTTTTTATATAGAAAAGTCTAATAACTATAGATTATTGTACAAAACTATTGTACAAAGCTAAAATATTATTTGAAGTTCCGAACAGCTAGCATGTTGTCCCAATTCAATTGTCTTTTATCAAGAGGGTTCTTTGATTATATAGAGTATCATTGAGTGTATTGTTTATTATCCAATATTTGTTGCTGATAACTATTTCTTTTTTTGATATAGGTGTTTTATAGGAAATAAGGGTGGAAACGTATAATTATTCATTCCCTTAACTCTCTCTATGAAACCTACTTCCGTAAACCACCTAAAGCTAAAGATGTAAACATATTATGACATAAGCAATGATGGTTAAATCTGAAACATATTATGACAGAAGCAACATATAAACATATTATGAGAGAAGAAACCCTATTTAAATATTAAAACCAAGAGAGAGTTTTAGAGAGAGGGAGGATTATTAGTTAGGAGTCAAAATCATGTAAAATTTTTCATTCGATTATATTACAACTACAAGGATAAGGTTTTAATAGTGGTGATTGTGATGACCATGGTAGGAGTAGGCAATAATTTGTCTTTGTCAAGTTGGAATTATAAGGAAATAACAGTTGATGGTATTAGAATGACTGGTACCAAATCTTCTATTTACTAACTATACTAAAACAAGAATTTAATATGCAAGGTTATGTTGGATAATGCATGATGAATTGGTTAGCAATGTGGAATAGAATCAAATCTTGAATGCCATATGTTGGATATATTAAATAGAATAATAAATAAATTTATTTTCTACATATTGTGTAATGCCTGCAGTCTAGGAGACCACACTTATCTCTGCTATTTTTTCAAACAGTTGGTGACCCATTAGAGTAGGTCAAATCCACGAGGAGTGGTGCACTTATGGCAGGAGCAGCATGGTGTCATGAAAATAGAATGCGGTGTTTATAATAGACATGAAGATGGTTGAGTAAGGCATTGTTAGATCTTGTAAAGTCAATATGTTGGGCCGCTACCTGGAAGAATGGATAAATAAATACAAAGAGGAGAGGAAGAAAGAAAGGTATAAATTTGGGCCTCTACATTGGTAGAACATACATGGTATATACACCTTTTTCATTTCTCTTTCGCAAGAGCTTGCAACAATTCTCAAGGAAATTGGAGACAAAAAAACTTTCACAGTTGCCTTATATGAACTATATCAGATAACAGAGATGTACCCTTTAGGTAAGGTTTTGATGCTATATTTCTTGGTCAATTTTAGTGTACATGGTGATATTACAAGTCCCTACATGGAAATTTGTTTTTGTTAAAAGAAAAACTGGTGCAGGAATTTATTGACATATTACAATTTATCATTTTCTGTATTATTTGCATCACTTTCTTGCTTGAAATTATAGTGGAAAATTCACACTTTAGCTTCCTCCCAATTACATATCAGAGTAGATCATGGCTTTTTATGTCTTTTTTAAGTTTACACATGCTAGACACTAAAGTAATCTTTTATTTGAGTTGAAATAGTAGAAACCAATATCAAGGGTCATTATTATGAGACTCTCTACGAGTGAATGATGATTGCGTATTCAGAAAAGATGTTACTTCATCAATTAGGATCCTCAATAACATTTACTATTTATTATCCAATTTCATAATTACATGTAACCTAACGTGAAAGTTCTTCCACAATCTCTCTAGCTGCCAAAGCAACATTATAGCTTGTACTACAGCCAATGAAAAATACATGATATAGATCAAATGTGTGGGACAAGTATACCCCACATACACACAATACAAATAAAAAAATACTTAAAAAAATCCAATTTAGTAGGGGAATATGCAAACTTTTCTGCAATGAGGCAATGAAGAGAACATTATAGAAGCTTGTAGCTTTTAATTTTTTGCTTTCATAGCACCAGATGAACAAAACTCAAATAGATTAGTATGAGTACGAGAAGATTTTATCCAAGGACATGCCGCTTGGAATGAAATTATCTGTTTCTGCCACATGAGGCATCATAGCAATGCATCAAGAAAACAAATCTATATGTATTGAGGTTGTTACAAAAAAAAAAAACCAATCACATCTAGATAAGTTGTAACTAATATGGAAAATCCAATTAAAGTAAAATATACATAGATGCACTTGATTATCTCCTACTCCACCAAAACAAACATGATACACAAATAATATTGTATAGTAACAACATTGGGTAATACTTTGGAAAAGGTTTCGGAAAAGAAACATGAAGGTGAAAGAACATAAATTGTGTGAATGAATTGAAAAATAAAACATGAGAATAAAATTTCCTTATACTCAAGGATGAGGCTGTTCACATTTCCACCTTAATGTTATTAACTGATTCTCTGCTTCTATTACCTATTTTTTGCATTTAAAACCTCTATTCTGAGGTTAGTTTTTTTTGAGCTACTTCTATATCATAGACATTGTGGCCTCTATATTCTTTGCGGTGGATTCAGTGGTAATGAAATTTTTTGTTTCTCTAGTTGTTTGTGGGGTAGGTTTGTTTTCCCAGTTGAAATGTAAACACTATGCCCAAAAAAGGTGTATTCTTATTTGGGATGAAAGAATAACAAACCATTTCACTACAGGAAATTCTAAGGGAACTTTTGATGATTCTATTAGGAAAGAGGAAGGTTTTTGTAAAAATCAGTTCTCCCCATCTATCTTGAAGGTTCCCACAACTGGGACTAAGTCAGTGGAAAAAAAAGGGAAAGAAAAGACCCCAAATTTGTGCAGTGTGTTTGTAATTTGAAAGAAAAATTAAGATATGTTTTTAGAGCACAAATTGAGTCCATGACATCTAAAAGTAGCTCTCCGAACCAGATGAAAATGAATTTAAAAAGGAAAGCATTGGGCCACATATGTGGAAATTGTTTCCTAATTAAACCAATAGCAGAAACAAGAAGAATATTCAATCCACAGGCTTTGGTCACACATGCATTAGTGGAAGGTATTGGCTCTTCTTATCTCATCCATTCTAAACTTAAGATTTAAAGGATATAAATTTGGCTTAAAAAATGGTTAAGGCTTGAATTTTTTACCTCAATTTAAAAATATAAACAAATCCCATCAAATACATAATAATTTATTTTGGACCCAAAAGACTATTTTTCTTTAGAAACTTCAATTTTTTTTTTGAAATAAACAATGTGTGTCTCACCAAATCTGAAGCGGCACTATTCGGTAGGTTGCAAAGGGAAATGATATGATGTGGATGTCCGCCATAAATAATCTTTGTAATTCCTGTTAAAAAATAAAAAAAAACTCTTTCCCAACCCTACGTATTTGTCTCAGCACCAAAAATGTGGGTACTGCATGCTAGGATAGGTGGTAGGGTGGAAAGATGACAGTGGTGGTAGGGGAAAATTTGAAGCAGGTAAAGCTACACACCATTAATCTACACCACCATCAAGAGAAGAATACAAATTAGTTTATTTTAGGCCCTAGGAAAATTGTTCCCACAATCCCAGAGCCAAGAAAGCATAATTTCAAGTTCTGTAGTGTCATTTCTCTTTTTTAGTTTCTCCTCACCATTGTTGCTACTGCTACTATTGTTATTCATCGTTTTGAGAAATATGTATTGCCCTTTGTTTTACTATAAAACCAAGAGAAACCCTTCAAACTAAGTGAATTACAGATGCAGATAGAATCAAAAGAAAACATATCATTACCCTTTCATAGAGAAGAGGCACTTTATATAGAGGACATTCATTAGATTATTACACAGTTCAATCGAACTGATTACTTACATGGTCGAGCTGCAGTAAGATGCCAATTACCCTTGGGGAAAGAACAAGAGTCGTTTAAGGGGTATGCAAGAAAATTTTTGACTGTCTCTATTGGATAGGGATCTAATTATGTATATTAGAAAAATAAATCAGCCCAAGGACTATCCTCAAATGAGGATTTCAAGTTTTATGAAAATCTATCTACAAGTATGGATGTGGTTTTGTTTGCCAAGGGATTTAATTAGAGATAAAGGCATTAATGCATTAATACAGATCCCGAATCTCGGCATTGTGTATTCAATGGAACTATGGAGAAAGATGTCACAATCATAAGTCAAGAAGTCTTCAAATGTAAGCACCCTCAAAATGCATATAGACCTGAGCTTTTTGGCACCAAAATCTTTCTCAGGTGGCATGGTGGGATGATTCCTTCTATGGCTTACTATGAACTACATAAGGATCAGTAAACAAATAATGATCTTAGACATCGTGAAGTGCTTTGTCCATGCACCATGGTGTTCAATGTGGCCAAATTCCTCAAGGAATGGGTGATGTATCATTCGCAAACCAAAAATGGGTAGATATGTCCACACCTGGTAGAAATGCATGTAGTGGAGGGAAAACAACGCCAGATCTACTTTCTAGGATAATCAATGCCAAGGAGACAACATGATAGGTGATCATGAGGTGACAAGTAGCTGAAACAGGAGGAAGTTGCTAAAGCATGAGGAACCAACTAAAACAAGAGGAGGATGATAAGCAGGATAAGAAGGAAGCACCTCAAGCTCGTGAGCGTCATTGTTGGAGACCAAGTGTAGGATAGCCATGCTTCCGACGTAAAAATATGATAAATATGGTTTAAAAGAGATTATTAAAATATGATAAATATGTTTTTTTACTAACAAACATAAAGATATCCCAAGAACCCAGGAATAATAAATTATTTGAAACATCTTAATTTTTTTGATTTAGTCATTCTCATTCATCCATAATTTATTCTCGTACTCTTATTTTTTTCACAAGACATTCTTACTGTTCTCTAATTCCTCAAAATACTCTAATTTATTATTAAAATCTTCAAAAACATATAATATTATTTCAAATTTCATCAAATTATTCTAATCTACTTTAAATTTATGAGTTGATTTTAATGTTTTAGTTTTTTTTTTTAAATTATTGGTAAAAGGTTTTGGTGGGACCTTTCCCAGGATTACAACAAAAGGCTCAACAACCAAGAAAATTAATGTAAAATAGTGTGGTTTTTTATCCGTGGGGTCCAAACCCCAACCAAAAGAGGAAAGAATAGGAAAAAACAAAGGCCTAATACATGTCTAATTTTCCTACAATGAGCCCAACACGAAACATCGACAACAAAACTGCAGCTAGAAAACAACACAAAAACAACTGCACCAAAAACAAGGGTCAAACAACATTACCCAACAAATTTACTAAAAAATTTAACAACCACACTGAAATCCTGATAGAGTTTCAGAGAAATGACGATAGTGGGGTCCCAGTTTGAGGCTTTGAAATTTCTTGTAATCTTTCCATTCTTCCAAGCCGTGTTAGAAATGCTGCTAGAGTCACAAATTTGGTGGATATGAACTTGCATAAGATCTATAATGGCACTATGCATAGCCAAGTAATTGCTGTGTTTTTCCTCAAGAGATTTAATCTTAGTATGGAGAGTAACAACTTCTTCTTTGAGGCCGGTGTTAGGGTCTGAGGCTTGATATTTAAGAATAGAATTAACCAGGAAGTCTACATTTTCCTCAAGGGTTTTAACCACAGTAGCTTGCATGTTGAATTTATTTAATAAATTGGAACCATCTTCCATGACAGGGAGGATATAGGAAGGGCTATCTTCCACCATAATTTCTTCACCTTACTGGCCAGAGCCCATAACTTCCTTGCCCTTCCTATTGCCGCGGAGAACCTTTTTTGGGGGTGGCTCTAAGAGAGAGTCTTGGTACATTGTATTTTTGGATCGAATGCAAGTTTTTTTGGGAAGGGGAGAAGCCACATCAGGGTAGGGGTCGTTGAAAATAACACTAGTAAAGTACTGATTAATGAAATAAATGACACCCTGGTGTAGGGGGATAATGTTTTAGTATTGTTTTTGTGTCATTTTTCTATTTTTGTAATGATTTTCGATGCAAAATTGTGGCCTTTTACATACAAAAATCATTTAAATTATTCTAATACAAACAACATAAAATAGTATAGAAGTAGGGGAAACTAATCAAAATTAATGTTTAAAAAATGTTGAAGCAAAGTATTAGTTTTTTAAAGATAACAAAATTAGAGTCAAGTTCCATACATTGATGTATTAATATCAGGTTTATCAAGATTTCAGCTTTTATTATTACAAGATAAAAATGAGACTTGATGCAACAAGTAAACAATAAATATTATGTAAAATAAAATTGATATTTGGCGAGCTATATAGTTAAAAGCCATCATAAATTCATAAACGAATAGAAACCCATTGCATTTCAATTAAATGCAAAGTTAATTTTTCTACCTTTAAAAAAAATGCAAGCCATGTTATTATTCATTAAAAGCAAATGGTAAAGGGTTTCTCCATTTAAATATATTTATTTTAATCTATTGACTTCAAAATCATGTGACAAAAATGAATTCTAGTTGGTGATATTTTACTCACAACACATTTATGAAATGGGAAAACTAAATAAAAATTTTGAAATTTGAAAGGAGTATGCTATGATGTACACTCTTATATTTGTATGCAAAAATTATGAAGCTGGGACCTGCAAAGTAATTGTAGTTAAAAGGAAACATGAGGGTTGCTCAAACTTAAATAAATGATGGATATTTTTTTCCTGATATATCTAAATGAAAACATAACCGAACACATAAATGAATTAGGATATTGGATGATTAAAAAACATGTCAATGTGAATTATGGGCCATAATACTAAAGCAAATTCTTAGAATCAAAATCCCTTTTTTTTGTTCAATGGGTCATGATCGCATACTATTAGAAGAAACATTTGCATTTTTATTTCAAATCATGATTTAATGTCTAGATATAAATAGCTCATGAAATTTATGACATATTTTTTCTCAAATTATTATTTTATAAAATCATTATTTTCATATCCCATAGGGTTTACTTTGCAAATTTATAAATTATTTCTATACATTGAATAAGAAAGGAATGTTATATTTATTAGGGTACGATTAGTGCAAACATGGCCTATAGATCCACAATACATGTTGAATTGTCACATTATACATATTAGGGATTGATTGGCCTCCTTCACACCAATAAAGCCCTAATATATGTACATAATTATTGCACATGGTGTATTAGGAATCAACTATCACAAATGGGGCCAAATGATATGTAATATATGTTTAATTATTTCACTAAGTGTATTGGAGATCGATTGACACACACAAGCATAATCGAGGCATACATGTTAAATTGATGCACTATGCATATTAGTGATTAATTAGATTTGTTTGTAATACTTGATCCCTAATACAAGTCAAATTTTCACACTACACATATTAATAGGGATTAATTGTCTCATGTTGCGCCAATTGAGCTATAACACATGTCTAATTATTTCATTATATGTAATAGGGCTCAATTGAAACAAATATGACTAATCGATCCCCACTATATGCTAAATTCCTGGATTATGAATATTAGTGATTGATTATACCTGTTTACACCAATGGATCCTTAATACACATGGAGTTGTAATACTAGGTGTACTAGGGATTGATTAGTAAAAAAGGGGCCAATCATTCCCTAATACACCTATAATCATTGTAATATATATTAGATATTGATTGATGAAAATAAGGCCAATAAATCCCTAATACATGTCCAATTACCGTATTAAGTGAATAGATCTTGATTGGCCATATATGTGCTAAAATGGTGCACTATGTGTGTTAGAACTTGATTGGTTCTATTTTTGCCAGTTGAGTCCTACTACATGTCAAATTGTTACACTAGGTGTAATAAGGTCTTTTGGCACAAATAGGGATAATAAAACCTTAATACATGTCTAATTGTAACACTAGGTGTATTATTGCTTGATTTACACAAGTGGGGATAATAGATTGCTAATACATGTTAAATTGTTGCACTATCAATATTATATATCTATAAGATTTATTTGTGTCAATCGATCTGTAATTCACCTTAAATTGTTGTACTATATACATATTAGGGATTGATTGGCCCCAATTCTATCAACCACCTTAGTAAGTCTAACGTGACAATCAAATATGTATTAGGGATCAATTGGATCTTTTTGTTCTAACATTAGGTGTGTTTGAGCTTGATTGGTATAAATAAGACCAATTGAGTCATAATATATATTTTAGCATCGTACTAACTATATTACATATCAATTTATGCAAAGATGGCCAATCAAACCCAATACATGTTAAATTACTACACTATGTGTATCAGGGCTTGACTATCCCTATTTACACCAATTAATCCCTAGTATACATTAAATTGTTTCACTATCAATAATGAGGCATTATGATCCCCGTTTACGCCAATTAAACCCTAATACATGTCTAATGATTACATTATATGTTTCAAGTCTTGATTGGAACAAACAAGACCAAAAAATTCGTGATATGTATAATTTTTATACTAGGTGTATTAGTGATTAATTAGTAAAAATGAGGTCAATTGATGCAGCCTAGAATTTACTAGTAACACCCTAGATGCGTTGACACATCACTTAGCCTGGATTGAGCGCTCACATGTAGTGCGCAAAGGTACCACGTCCCTCTTTAGGGTTGTTGTAGCAGAATGTTGGCATGATGAAGACTTAAAGCTTACATATCCATAATTAATACATCATTCTATAGTGCACAACAGATCTAGATCCAAGGAAGAATAGACTTTAAACAATAATCATGATGGAATTAAGTACATGCAAAACCCAATTACACACAGAAATAACACTCATATTCAGCCAATATCCTTCGTTATATTAAAGATAATTTTTTTACAGAAGCTTCTTACAACAATAATGTTCTATGCCCCTATGTGCACAATCATCTAGTCTTGCACACATACATACATATATCTCTCTCTGTCTCTACATAATCACCATATATATGTGTATATCTACTATGCAGTTTACTACATATATATAAGGGTGGGGACTTTCCCTTCACTGTTTATCCATTTCAAAAATAGGTCACATGCTATTAATAGCCATGCGCCATTTACAAGCATAGCCCCACATGCAAGTGTGCTAATTATAGAATTATGTCAGTTAACTACAATGTAATCCTATTCCTAGCCTATATCCATGTAAAGCGCTTTGTATCCGATCCTCTAAAAATAGCCAATGCATGGCGCACACATCTCTTCCTCATTTATGTGCTCTACATGTCATCTCTAAAAATAGGAACCCATGTTAAAAAATGACTAAGTCTCGAAAGCTGAACTTATGCTCCGTGCGCATGTTCTCCCTATCCGTTCATGCATTTGAATATGACTTGATTTCCCACACGGACTTCTTGTGTGCTTTCTGTCAAGTGTTCTCTGATCAACATTACCCCACACTAATTTCATTATCACCCCGACAATGGTTATCTCCAAAACTGAAGTAAAGAATTTGAATGGAAAGAATAAAAAGAATCTTTTATAAATAAAGAATAATGTCTACTTGGCAGCTTCATCTGCTTCAACTTAAGGGATCAACTCAGGATATTCCTCATTTATTTCTACCTCTAAGGCTTGTCACTCAGTGAGTGCTTTCTCTGCTATCTCTGGAATATCCACAATAATGGATTCCAGTTCATCCTGTGTAATTTCTCCTTTCTCATTTTGCAAGACCAACACAATGCTGGACATTGCAATCATCCTTCCTTTCAACAGATCCATCTTCGGTGTAATGAGTTTCCCAAGCTCCTCTAGCCAATTTTTGTGTGGTTCTTAGGATTCTGCTAGGGCATCACGCTTATGTTTAACCATTGCTAATATTTTTGCGCGGCCCAATGTGTCATCCTTCATCACTTTATAGACCTCATTGTTCTCCTCCAGGGTTTTTATGTTGATGAGCACCTCTGGAGCTATACAGATGTTCAAGGCTTGGCCTGCCTTCATTAGTTCTTCCTATAGCACTTGCAACAGTCCCTCATATGATGCAATCTTTCACATCACTGAAGCCTTTTCTCACTTTGCATCTTGTGCTGGATCTTTTGGCATGGGCATGCGTAGAGGTTCATCTTCAAGCACTAAGTCCACCAATGTACATACATAGTGTATTGCCAAAGGAAACTTCTTTGGTACCTTTGGCTCTAAGTGTGGCCTAGCCCTTATAATGTTATCACCAATTTCCTCTGCGATGATGATAAATACAAAGATCTCCTTCTACGCTAAGTCTCTTTCCTATGTTAGGCAAGCTATTTCCCCATCCTTAGTTTTGATCTCTTCCCTTAGAGCCCTAATTGTGGCAGCCTTGTCCATATTCCACCTTGCAACCTCTGTTGAGACTTTTACCAATGCATTTCTCACCTATTCATCTGACACAACAGTAGGCTTTATTGTTATGTGTCTAGCTTGAGTTGTCTTTTTCAACCTTCTCAACACGCATAACTCTTCACACACATCGAAATCCGGTTCATCCATGTGTGTGTGCATCAACCATTATAATTGCTTCCTTGTGTGCACTGTAGCCATATCTTCATCCATTAATTCCCAGCCATATTACTCGTTTTGTGTCAGTGTGCTCTGGAAATGGGCACATACAATTTTACCTGTGTCCTTAGCATAACCCATGGCTAGTGGAATGTGCTCCCCACTTGTTCTTCTTGACCTAGGCTTCTCAAGTATTTGAGATTCTAGATTTGGAACTTGTGTTTCCATGTTCTGAGTAGTGTCGGTAGTTGTCTCATCTGTTATCCTTTATTCCTCTTCTCCTTCCTTCATTTCTTCATCTCGTTTTCCTTCTACATTCTCTAGAGGTGTAGGAGAATTAGGCACACTTTCCTCTGACTCTTCTACCTCCTCATTAAATTTTAGTTTCCTTCTCCTTTTTGCGGTTGTCTCCTTCTGTGGAGAGAGTTTGGGTGATATGTGCACTATCTGTAGAGTAGCACCTTTGATCCTTATTCTCCTGAACACTATCTTAAATTGGTGCTCTCCTTGGACTACATCCAATTCCTCATCATCCCCCTCTTGTGGATGATGTGGTGTAGTTGCACACTCAACTTCATCCTTGTTCGTAGGATGTCTTCTACCTCTATGTTCCAAACCACCACTATCTTCGTGGTCATCCCCCTCATCCTCTACTTCAATTGGCTTTGTGAGCATAGGAACTGGAATGTTCTCCATGGTATGCTTACCCTTCGGTAGCCCTAGGAGCACAAAATCATTCTCCGAGTACTTTTTATTCTCCAACTTGGGCTTTAGTTGAAGGTACACCAGTGCTGCTCCAACATCTCCCACAACCAAACTTTCTAGTTTAATGCTCAATACATCTAAAATGAGCCTTTCAATATATGCACCCCATCCTGGATACACATATTTCTTAGCATGTGGTAGTCATAATCTACCTTGTTTGCATTGAACATTAGGCGTCGCATGTTTGAGAGCCTATGTACTGATGCCTGGAAGTACCTTGCTATGAAGGCATATGGTAACTTACACCAAGGGCTCCATGCTCCATCCCTCATGGAAAACTGCGCTATGCAAAAGTGTTGGTATACAGCAAACTAAACTACCCTTCTAACCACCAAAGGCAATTCCTTGGGGATGCACCATTTTCTTCAAAGGCCGCGCAAAGCCTATCATACCACTTCTCAGCGCTTTTCTTGAGTAGTTCTGTCATGGATCCTTCACATAGGTATTTTTTAAACTGCTATGCTAATGACTTATGCTCCATGGGATACTCCCATGTCTTCTCTTTTAGTCCATCAGGTACTCTGATCTCCATGAACACCAGTGACAACATAACAAATCCAAAGCTGATCTTTCCTCCTATGCACACTTCCTCAAATATTATCTCTACAATGTAGCCTAAAATATTGTAGAATACCCCTTTAGACATCCTCCTCGCAACACGCAACCACATGGTGTTCACTTGTGACCACCTTTCTTAGTCATTTAGTTTGGTAATGAGGTGTGCGGCTACCTGCACAACTGGATACTTCTTCAGTTTATCGATGTCCATGCTTCGCAGACCCTTGGTGTACCCCATCTCCTTTCTGGTCTCCAAGATTGCACCTTGTTTGTTAAATCATTATTCAAATATTCTCCTGTGCCATTCAATCCTGTTACAGTGGAGATTAGTGTAGCTGAAATTCTTACTCTGCGTGCTGCAAAGTAGAAAAAGTATCCGTGCACTCTGCTCATGAGCCACTGGTACAAGGGCTAATATTTCCCAAAGTAAGGGAGATCATATAGCTGGTAAACTCCCATCTTCTTTAAGAGCTTCTCACCAACATTGTCCTACACTGACTTGTCTTCTACCATGCATTTATTCATCTTTGTGTTCAACAAGGCATCAAGCTCCTTCTTATTCTCTGTGGTACGGTGGTTGTACTCACTCACCTTGCTTCTCCTTATGTGATAATCCCACTCCTAACCTACGATGACCCCCTATGGATATTGAGTTTCTAAAAATTTTCTTTCAGGAGCCATTCCCTCTTCTTCTACGACCACCTTCTTCTTTCCCTTCACTCCTGATATAACTACTTTCTTGGGTGCCATTTCTACCTTGAAATCCTTTGTAAATACTCACCTCTTAAATTCTACAATATGCAAATCAAACCCTAGCTCGATTCAGCATGCCCTAGGTGAAATCATGTGCCCTCTCTCCTCTTCGTTTCCTTGCTTTAGTCAAACCCTTCACCACCGGGGACACAAGCTCTTTCTACACACATATCTCTTTGTCATGACTTGTTACACACCTTTCACACCTCAATTCGATCATTTGGCTCTTCGCACTTAGCTCTTTTTCAAATACTCTTAATTGCAATGGTAAAAACGAAATTGTATCCCATCCTTATATAGATTTTCAAATTTTTGATGCATTCATTTCTCCTTCACCTACCAAATATCCTCTCATTAATTGACCAATTTCATTCTTTCTGTGTGGTACATGTTTGCGCCCCAGCTATAACCTTCTATCATGCCTCCCTACCCTCTGGTCACAGAATTCTCTTTAGCGCACTTCCTTGTGCCTGAGCACCTCTTCACTGTACCTTCTTCTGGTAGTTGTTATGGCCTCTGCTTACCTTGCGTTATACTATCCCTTCATTCATCTCCATCTTTGGTCACTTTTTAGAAGCAATCCTTTGACTTGAAAATCACCCGTAGCAACTTATTCCTTTCAGCTTTCAATTCCCACAATCTTGTACCTGGATATCGCCAACCACCCCACACTAAAAGTATGTGCAATCCTCTGCGCATAAACATGCTTCATGCATGCAAGTGCGCTTATTACCCAAGAAAATAAACTAAATTGACAAAGCATAGTGATTAGGAAGGGAATACATTAAGGAAATACATAATTGAAAACCTAATCTAAATGGAAATACTACCTTATTACAAACACCAAGAAGACTTATTTATATTAGGGCTTCATCTTACTCCCATTGAAATAACCGGGCAGCCATGTCCCATCAAGTGCTTCTAACTGGAAAGCACCTATTTTAAGGATGTAAGTGATAACATATGGCCCCAACTAATGTACCTTAAGTTTTCTTGGATGGCGCAAAAACTTAGAGTCATAGAGAAGCACCATTTGTCCAATCTCAAACTTCTTGTCCATTATATTTCTTTCATGCCATGCTTTCTTCCTGGCCTTTTCTTACTTCTAACTCCAATGTGCTATGGCTCATCGCTCATCTAGCTTAATTATCTTTTTAATCCATTCTTCTAAAGCTTACTCGTCAGCTAGACCTCCAGTGAACATAATATGCAAAGAAGGTAACATAAATTCTATAGGAAGAATGACTTCTACACCAAACACTAATTGAAATGGTGTGGCCTTGTTCAATATCTTGTAAATTCTTCTATATGCCCAAAGAACAACACACACTTTTTCATCCCAATCCTTTCTTCTAACATCACAAAATTTTGTCAATGTCTGGCTCAAAATCTTGTTGACAGCCGTAGTAGTTCCATTTGCATGAGGATGGTAAGGTGTAGTCTTATGGTGTGAAATCATGAACTCATCCAATAAAATTATGATTGTCTCATTAAGAAAATATGTGCCCCTATCACTGGTCAAACTCAAAGGACATCCATACCTTGTAATAATATTTTTTTTATAGAAACCTAGTTGCTGTAGCTGTTGTATAGTCCTTTGTAGGTGTTGCTTCTGCCCACCTTGTGAGATAATCTATTCAAGTAATGATGTAGTGTGATCTAGTCCTACAAAATCGATAAGCCATTTCTCAAATGGTTCCGAACTAGTAATATGTCTTAAAGGCATCTCACCTATATGCCTTAGTTTTCCTAGACGTTGACAATGATCACACGCCTTGCAATACTCCTGTAACAAACCGTTACACCAAAACCTCAAGGCATTAGTGAAATCCACACATGAGGATCATAACATCCCACCATGCTTTTGTAGCCCAGACCCTGGCCTAGATTTGTGCCCATATAGCGGGACCACACCCTACCCTATACGAGCCCCGGGTGAACACTGTAATGTCGACGTAGCTACCCGTGTCGGGAATCGAACCTGGGTGGTCACTCTGATACCAAATGTAACAAACTGTTACACCAAAACCTCGAGGTGTTAGTGAAATACACACATGAGGATCATAACAGATAATGGGAGGCCTCCCATTATCCATGTTGATTGTTATTTGTTTTATGGGAGAATAGGAAATTTACAGTAATTTTTTCACTTTTTCACATTGAGGGAGAATGGGAGGCCTACCATTCTCCCTATGGATTGTTATTTATTCCTTCAAAGTGAATAAAAATAAATGAAAAAGGATGAATACACCATGAAAAATTAATTAATAATAAATAAGGAGAATGAAAGGCTTCACATTCTCCCTTAATGTAAAAATATAAATGTTGAGAGAATGAAAAACCTCTCATTCTCTCTTAGCTTTGATTTTTCACATTGAGGAAGAATAGGAGGCCTCGCATTTTTCTTATCAATTGCTATTTATTCCATCAAAGTGAATAAAAATGAAAAATAAAACGTTGGATATAGAATGAGAAGTTTTCATTCTCTCAACATGTATTTTTTAGATTGAGGGAGAATGGTAGGCCTCCAAATATCCCTAACAATTATTATTATTTTTTATGGAGAATAGGAAGTTTTTTATTTTAGGTAAATTATGATGCCTCCAAATCTTCTCATAGTGAAAATATTATCATTCTCCTTGAAAAAAAAACTATAAATAAAGAGAATGTGAGGCCTCTCATTCTCCCTCCATGTGAAAAACTAAATTTGAAATAGAATCATTTTAGCGACTACTAGCCATATGTAACTTAGTGGCCACTACCCTTATGTAACTTAGTTGTTGCTATCCTTATGTAACTATTTTGTGGACATCATTCGTTCACCCTACAATGAAAAAGTTATCATTATCCCTAAAAACAAAAAAACTACAAATAAGGATAATGATATGCCTCTCATTCTCCTATGATGTAAAAAAAATGCTTAGAGAGAATGAAAAACCTCTCACTCTCTCTTAGTTTTGATTTTTCAGATTGATAAAGTATAGGATAAAAACATTTCATCGTCTCATAGCTTTGATTTTTCACATTAACTGAGAATGTGAGGTCTCCCATTCTCCCTATCAATTGTTTTTTTGGAGAATAGGAAGTTTTTCACTTTCAAGAACAATAGGAGGCCTATTACTCTCCCTCAGTGAAAAGCATCTCATTCTCAATTAAAATATAAATAAATAAATATGTAAAAGTGTGACACAAAATGTGAAAAATATACATAAAATAAACCAACATCCTACCATTTATGGTCGAAAACCATATAGTCAGGTCTGCTTGTGGAATTAGTTCCAAACTAAGGATTGTGGTCTTTCCCCTATACAAGTAAGCAAGTAGTAGTCAATTTGGGTTTAGTAAGAGTTCTTCATCCCTTCTAGATTTATCAATGAAACTATCATAGGTAAACCTAAGTAAGCTAATTCACCTTTTAGATGATAATTATAATCGTAATTACTTTACCTGTTTAGCATGCAAACAATACTCTACTTTCAATTATGCAATAACAAATGAGTGTGATATAAATTAAATAAATTACTATAACATATATTCAATCATATATAAATTATTTATATAACCCCATTTAATTAATTTATGGATGATACATTTTGGTGAAAATTCTTTTATTCAAACCCTTAACCTACCTTAGGGTTTAGATTTTATTAGATACTCCTTATTTCCAAACCCCTAGTGACTCTAGGGTTTCTTAATGAATCGGAATAGTTATAAATTTTAATATTTATTTGTGAAACTACAAGGGCTATCATCCCTCTCACTAGGTCCATACCTCTTGTGGGTTTGTTATCCTGTAAAATTGATAAGGGTAATTTTATAGGTAACCATACCAATTTTCCGTTCTGGTTCCCCGTTGAGGTCCCTTAATGTTCGGAATGGCATAAAACCCCTTTCTGGAAAATCTAGTTTTTAGAACTTGAGTCATTTGTTAGCCTTTTTGGGTTGGGCGCAGTTTTCTATTCATGTTACATCAACCAAAAATGTGCCCCTTATATTCCTTTGGTGCATTCTATTGAGTGTCGACACTCCAGATGTTGCACCTTCCAATGTTACGCCTTTCCAGACTGCGCCAAGGTGCATGCGCCAGCTTGTCAACATTAAAAATGTTGCGCCCCTTTATGGTGCGCCAAGGCGCTGAAAAGGCAATGTTGACAACCCCAAATCCGTGCCAATGGAAAAAATATTTTCATGTTGACATCTATCTGGGTGTGCCTTAAAAAAATTTGGTGACACATTTATTACACCTTTTTCTATAAATAGGCGCATCCGACCTGTCATTTTCACAATTCAAAAAACGTGAAAAGTTATTCTTCTGCACCTGTCAGTGTTCTTGTCAGCCCCGTGTGTCACTTTTTATTGCATTCGTGGACCCCTCACCATTTCCTCTATCTTATATATTCCTGGTAAGTGGCCCTTGCTCTTCTTGTGGTTTTGTTGTGGTATTTTTGTGTTGTTTTTGGAGGTTGTTTTTAAAAAACACAAAAATGAATGAACCTAAGAAGATGATGCAACTCTCAGCCCATTTTGCAAAATCAAACCCACCTTCAACTAGTTTTTACCCTCCTTCCAGATCTGCTAACCTAAAAGGCTTTGTCTCAGAAAGGTTTCCTGTCTCTTTTCCCTCCATTCTCCTCACTGACAAAATCTTAGTTGAAGGAAGCTAAAACCACAAACCTGTCAAAAGAGGGATAATTCTAAAGTTGTTGCAAATTAAACCCACTATTTTCTTTGGCACAAGCTTCATCTCTGTTGCACTAAACACAGTCGTGCACCAAAGGGGCACACTGTCCCCACATGCACCATCAGCCTTTCCCGCACTTACAAAAATTCTTAATAGCATTAACGCAAGCGCAAGCGCAACTCCAGTTACACCTACATTTGAATGTCATGCAGACTCTACCTGCTGCACGCAAAGCCAAATCTTGGTGCAACTTACCTCAATGATGCACCCTTTGAACCTAGGCCCCTTGGCACACCATAATGATTTGCAACACGTACCACATCTATGCCAATGGCGCACCCTGAAGTCTTGCTACACCAAAAATATCTGCGCCCAGTTAACCCTTTATATGGCGCAGGTGCACATCCTATGACACATACATCTGAATGTTGTGTGTAGACTTTCCACCCTTGCACCCCTTTTGGCGCAGTTATCCTACCATGCAACACTCTCCCAATGTGTGCCTTACTTTTTTGACCCTGCAGCTTGCAGTATAGTTGCGCCTTGCGCCCAGAGGCTTCTAAATTGATAATTTTTCATTCTGTAAGCTTTGATGGACTATTTAACAACTAACATGGCTCTTCTATGATGGACTTCCCTAATTCTTCTTGCAGATTAGCAGCTGAACTCAGATCCACACATGTCTTCATCAAGTAAGAAGCTAACCAAGTCCAAGGGTAAACCCAATTAACAGAAGAAGAAATGAAGTATAAATACCAAAGGGTCAGGATGCCTGAATCCCTTGCAGAGTGTGACCTAGACATCAGAGATTCAGAGCTCGGCCACATCGACATGGATGACTTCTGGGCTAGAACCAAGAAGGTCACAGGAAGCCCGTGGATGGAGAAATTGGTCGGCAGTGGTCTGCACTTTCACTGCAAGAATTCCCGTGAGCACAATTAACAATGAGTTCATGATGGTGGTGGGCCGTTGTTGCAATAAGGACACAAGATGTGTCGAGAATGAGAAGGGTGAGGTAATAATCAACCTCACTGCCTGAAACTTTGAAATCAAGTTGGGTATCCCCCACCACCGGCATTTTGTGGCAATAGGCCAAGATGACTGCATGAAGATGTGGAATGAGAATGAAGACAAATGCATGTAGCTGATGAATGAGGTATACCTCAAAAACAAGAAGGTGATAACTAGGTGGCCACAAATCATTCATCGCAGTGACTTCTTAGAAGAGCTGAGTGACACCATCACTTTCCTGAGAAAGGTGTTTGGGCTTCTTGATGCCCATTATTTTCACAAGTGGATGCTCAGATACTTGGAAACAATGAGCAAAAATGTTCCTGATCAACGTTTTGAATGGGCGCAGATCATCAGCAGGACCATCTCCGAGAAGCTTCAACAAATATCAACAACTGGGAGGTTCTACATGAACTCCTACGTGGTATACGCTACTACCTCTGAAAGAGACTACCCAACACTGAATCGATGCGGGTTATGGCCCCAGGTCAGAATATACGAATACTATCTAGAGTTGAGACTGGAAAACAATATCACACAATTCAACAAAATCAATGATGCCTTCTTCTATGGCGTCATCTACCTATTGAGGCCCAATATGACTCACAATCGGATGACCAAGAGCGTGGTAACTACCACAAATAAGTGGGGAGCGTTATTCACACAATTCCCCACTTTCACCTATCTCAGAGCCACCAACTTCTTGGGGGAGCCCACCAAGTTACCGAGGTATGCGGGACCCAAGTTGATCCTATTAGAGCTATCCAGATAGCTTATCACATACCACGAGAAGTGTTTGAAAAGAAAGAAGGGTGGAACTCCATTCCCCCTCATAGTGGGAAGGTACACCTACGCTTCACAAAGCAAAGCCCAGGAAATGTTTGTGGAGCTGGAATTGCTTAACTTAAAGCATAATTTCTAGGTGAGGCTAACCTTTGATCCTCGTAACTACCTTCCAAGGGAAAAGCTCGATCCAATCCATGTCCCTCAGATTGAAGATATCTACATTGATCTGTATCATAAAACTAAGATCAAACAAAAGGATCACTCTCGCCTGGCCCTGACAGAGATCATCCAATATGGTGTGGCCATCATCCCGAAAGGTTTCCAAGTGACTGATCAAGAAGTTGATCAAGGTCTATCTAGACACAGATGGGGACAATTGGCCATTTTCTGAGATTGATAGAACAAAGGCACCTCAGACTATTGAGGAAAGAGTCAAAGACACTCTGCAGCGCACAGAACATTGGTGTAGGAAGAATGGTCTCATCTACCTTGGGGTAGACTTCACCATGTCTCCCTTGGGTAATGCACCTACCAAGCCAAAGCACTTGCCAAAGGGAAAAGGGAAAGATAAAGAGGGAGAAACAAGTACTACTCAGGAGGAAGCTCCTGAGAGTCCTCCTTCCGCCACCGAAGAACAGGTAGTAAGCCTGATCTCCCTAGAAGAAGAAGAAGTGGTAACTGTTCCAATGGGCACATCCACTCAGGATGTTGCCACTACTATAACTACTGAGGTTCCCACCATCCCATCTCCCACTCCTCCTTCCCCTCCTCATTTCACTCAACCAACCACTCCTTTGGTTGTGTCTTCTCCCCCATCTTCTACTATTCCCCCTTCCTCTTCCTCCATCTTCTCTTCTCTCGCAGATCTGTCCCCCAACATTTCTTCTCTCATCTCTCAGATCCCTTCCACCCCCATGGTTTCCTCTCCTATAGTGACTCCTACCCTCATGAGCACTATGTTGGCTTCTCTCTCGATGCCACCACCAAGTGTCTCGACGCATTTCCCCATGTCCACTGCAGCTGCTCCTTCTTCCACCCTTGTTCCCTCCTCTTCCCCTGGTCCCACTCCCTTAAGTCTAGAATGGATCTCCAAACACCTGAGCCAACACAAGAGGAAAGTCCCCATTGCACCTATGGACTTCTCCGTTATTCCAACAAAAGGAGCTAAGAAGCAAAAGGCTATAACCCACTTCTCTCAAAGCACTTCAGGTGAAAGAGTGATGGAGATCGCATACCCTGATCCCACAAAGGAGAAAAAAGATCTGTCTCCTACAGATTTTATAGTGACTCAGGTCACAATGGGAACATCCTCAGAAATCCTGCAAGGAGAGGCCTTATCTGCAGTGGATGCCCTTTGCAAAAAGCTTCAAGAAGCGAAGGAAGAGAAGAGGGTATTGAAAGAATAGAACAAACATCTTCTCCAAGCCCTGTAGAAAATGGGCAGTGCACCTCCTGCAGCTGCCACTGAAACTCTTGAAGCCCTTAGTCAGGAGAAGATAAATGAGTACGCCAAGATTGGTGAGCAAGGTATGGCAGTGTCCACCTGGAGAGACCAAATCCTCAAAGATAGTGAGGAAGTGATCATAAAGTTCACAGAGCTTTATCACAATATAGATCAAGCTAATAATGAACTCCAGGCAATAGCAGGGCCTATCTCTGAAGAGTTGGACCACACCAGGTTACAACATGAGACATTCCAAAAGATGCTCGATTGCCCAGTCGATGACTTGATGAAGTTCGACGTCTTTGATCACCCGCGAGCACCCAACAAGGTCCTTGCTGCTTTGGATTATCAGGTTGATCAAATGGAGTTTGTCTTGGAGAAAATAGACAAAATCAAGGAGGAAGCCTTGGAGGCCATGCATCAAATGGAACAAATCATCTTGAGGATGTCTTCAGGGTTACTCGGTGTATCATTACACTCTGAGGAAGGTAGATGATGCTATTCGGCTCTTTAAGGAGATCGTCTCGCAAGGTTTGGGGTCAGAGGCCACTTTTGATATAGAATCTATCAACAACCTTCTGGCCTGCCATGACTTTGTGGGTTACCTGATGGAGGCAGGTAATGAATACTTCAAACTCCCAGAAAGACTCAGAGATGAACGAGAGACTTGTGAGGTCATCGATGATCACACCAAGGGTCTCGCTCAGGATCAACTTCAATCGATGATTAGCAAGTTCATGGAGTATCGTGCTCAATTTCACATTTCCTCTCCTGAGTAGAAACAGGATACTCCTTTCCAGCCTCGGGATGATGACGAATAGGCTCCTTCCTCCTGGGATTGTTCCCATTTTTGTAAAGTATTTAAAAGTATGTTGGCACAAATGATGACATCATCCATGTTGCACCATGGGATGTTGTCATCCACCAAATTGCCCCAAAGTCAACAACTGACTTTTAGATATTTTGTAAATATTTTGTAAATAGTTGTTGGTTCCTTTTTGCCTTCTTTCTCCTTCTCCTTCTATATATACTTGGATACTTGTTGTATTCAAGGGTGGACATTTTTTAGATGAAAAATAGAAGTGAGAAGGAAAAGGCTTTGTACTTTTTGTAACAGAAAATATTAATACAAAAATTAAGACTTTGTGCTCAATGGATGTGTTATGTGCATTAGATCTTTCTTAAGTTAGATCTATGTTGCTTTTCTGTTAGATCTATCTCTACTTTTTTGTCATTTGACTCATCAGTATTGCTTTGTTCGTTTATGCAAGTAGGTTTGGCTCTGTTTACTACCAGCCCAAAACATAAACCCTCTGACCTTTCTGCTTTGGAATTCATTTCTTTTCTCCCTTCAGATCTATCATATCTCCTTCCTCCCTTCATTCCTTTCTGTTCACAGTCAGAAATACCCCTACTGGGACGAGATCCCAAACCCCTGAAGGTAGAATACTATAGGACTTGCGCAGATTCCTACTGGTAGAATAGCAATAAACCAGTTTCACTTTGCTGTCTCAAAGAGGGGCTATGCCCTGCACACTGTTGGCTCGTCTATCCATAGATCTGCCCTCCCGACATATTTTCAGACCAACAGTTTTTGGCGACTCCGATTGGGGATCGAACCAGATCTATGTGAGTGTTGTGTCAGTTAAAAGACACTAACAGTTTTTAAAGTTGCTAAGGTAACTAAGAAAATAGATAAAACTGTGAAAATCACTACCTGTTTGCAAATCTTAACTCTTTGCTTAAAATCCAAATTTTTTGCAAAAGTGATCCAAACTGAAAATTTTCTTTAGAGATCCATAGATCTGGACTAGTTAGAAATCTTTAGTTCGCTGAGTTTTTATAAAAAACCCATATATTTCCGTAGATCTGAGATTCTGACAGTTTTACAAATATTTTCAAACCCTTGCAAAAAGTCAAATCTAAGATCCGAAAATCAGCTTACTAAGTTGACCATCATTTTATCCTCGTTAATCTTTGTCATTAAACCGCAATCAGTTTTCAAAAGAGGGATAAAATTAAAAATTTAGAAAAGTACATGCTGCTGATTTTTGTCAGAAAAATCAGAAAATCAGCAAGTACAAACAAAAAGAGTTTTTAAATCTGCTCTAAAAACATTGCAGATCTGAAAGATACACTGGCGGGTGAGCCATTTACCCGTAGCAGGAGAGCTCATGGAGAAGTTGATCCTACTTTTGATCTACTTCAAAGGCACAACTTCAGTATTACACCAGCACGCTTCTCATCACTGAGTTCAGCTGATCGGTCAGCCAGAAGTGCCTTGCCTCCACAAAAGAACCAGTTTTCACAAGGAACCTCCACATCCCTTTGCAGTGCTCTATTACTCAGTGGAACCACTTCCAGCTCACGTCCTCTTTCTAGCTTTTCAAATGGCAGTACCATGGGGAAACACTATGGGCCCTCTTGCATTGCCGCATCCTGTTCACGCACTCCCTCATGGAAACCGCAAGAATTTCCCAAGATTTGATGGGAGTGGAAACCAAAGCACGGATTCACATATATCTGTATTCATTATGTCATGCAGCATCCTGGATGTGACCCATGAAGACGTGTCAGTACGCCTCTTTCTAGAGACCTTGCAAGGACCTGCAGCAGAGTGGTTCCAACATTTGCCGACTGGATCTATCACCAGTTGGGCCACATTACGAACTACGTTTGAAGACAGGTATAAGCCTTCAGAGGATGCATTTGCATTACTGTCAAAGATCACTCACCTAAAGAAGGAGGTCAATGAAACCATGCGTGATTTTATCGCTCGTTTCAATTCACTAATTAACCATGTGCCGCCTGCCATGCTGCCAACACCAGAAAATCAGAAGTGTTTCTTTGTGAATGCCATGAGCTCAAGAGTAAGTTTCTTACTCTTACAAGAACAAATCACCACCTTGGTTATCGCTCAAGCTGCGGCCATTCGGATAGAAGACAACCTACTTATATCTGGTGAGTTAAAACGAGAGCCATCCAAGCCTAAGGCTTCAACTCCTTCTCAAGCCACTTCATCAGATCCGGCATTCCAGAAGATGGCGAATGACTTGCTCGCATTAAAGAAGCAATTAGCTCAAGCTTCTCCTAACACTCCATACCAGGATATCCCACAGAGAAATTTCACTCCCAACAACACCCCACAAAGGCTCACGTTTTCCTGCAGCTGCTCCACGGTTGGCACTTGAGGCCCCTCCCATCAATGCCCTGGTCGAGATCGAAGAAGAGGAGAAAAATTATGAAGAACCTTCCTCGCAAGGTGAAGATGATCAAGATGTCGGTGAACTGACTGGCGACTCTACAATCGGGTATATGGAATTTGAAGATGAAAATTCTGATGAAGAAGAGGGTACCCAAGGGTATGCAAGCGGACAATAATATGCTGTTTTCACCCACTCCCAAGGAAAAGAAGCAAAAGTTGCTGCTAGGATACAAAAAGAGAAGGATGTGTCGAACACGTCTCCAACCATTGCTAAAAGAGGTAATCCTCTTCCTGCTCAACCTCCTATTAAGTCTTTTACAAAGAAATCTTTTCCTCCCATCTCTCCTCCAAATCAACCTTCTTCTATTTCCATAAAGACCAGTAACCCTACCCTACCATCGTGAAACGAGGGTCTCATTCCTTCGTCAACGCAACCCTTGGTCGCATTCGACATAATTCGATCACGCTAAAAAGACCAAGATTCAAATGTATGAGGCTGAATATCTTTAGTCTAACCCTGAGTAGCTTGTAAGATTGACTGAATATATCCAAAGCCAAGCTGCCATACCCTCTCATGTCTCTCCGAAAGGAATCCTTTCCACTCCTCCTGTATCTCACATAAATGTTGCCTCGACTTTTGCGTCAGGTAAAATTGAACCTTTTTATCTCTCCCTCCTAATCAATGGTCACAAGCTAAGCAACTGCATAATTGATTCTGGAGCTTCTGATAATGTCATGCCAGCAAAGGTCACCCATGCTTTGGGCCTCACTCTTACTAAGCCTTTTTACAGATGTTACTCCATGGAAACCAAACAGGTTCCATTGATTGGTCAGATCAAAGACACACAGTTCATGTTTGCGGCGTTCCCAGAGAAAAGGGTGAAGATGACTATTCTCGTTGCTGATATCCCAATGGCATATGGAATTCTACTAGGAAGAAGCTTTTGCAGAGAGGTTGGTGGAGAGATCCATATGGACTTATCCAAAGCCATAATCCCCGTCAAAGGTGTAATGCAGACTTTAGAGCCTGAATCACAAAAGAAGTACCTGGTCACCAATTCTGAAGACCCCAAAGCCCAAATTCTCTTCGAATCATCAGGATGGGGAACTACTTCTTATCGACCGAGTCTGATAAAATGGATGTTCTCATCCAAGAGGAGGACCTTAACAAGATATGGACACTGCAGTTTGATGGCAGTTGTGCAACTAGTGGATGTGGCGCCAGAGCTGTGCTAATATCTCCTGAAGAAGAGATTTTTCCTCTCTCTTTCAAGTTACAGTTTTTCAATACAAACAATACTGCTGAGTATGAATCTTTTCTACTTGGCATGCAAGCTGCAAAAGAAAGGGGAATTAGGAATCTAAAAGTACAAGGTGATGCCGAGCTGATCGTTAATCAAGTGAAAAGAATATACCAAGTAAAGAACGAAAGACTCAGGTACTACCGCAACGCAGTATGGGACAACATTGAGGAATTTGACACTTTCTCAATAAAAGTCGTTCCAAGAGCTCAAAATGATATGGCCGATTCATTGGCCGTCTCAGCATCCCTTATGCTCCCTCACCCAGGATTGAAAATAAACACATATACCATTGAGATAGTCTTCCGCCCAAGCGTGCCAGACAATTCTCAACACTGGCAGGTATTCAACAATGACAATCAACTTATTACCTTTCTAGAGAAAGTGGAAAATTTCAGTGAGCTTCATTTTGAAGGATCTACTTCTGCATGCCGTGAATCTGTCACTGGTCAAGCAAATGAATCAAAAGAAGGTGATGGCATATGTCAGCTCAAGGGAAATAAAATTCCAAAGGGTTTAGTCTCTTTGGAACGTTTGTTTGACAAACATGATCATTTTGTCAAGAAGAAGCGACAAGATGACCCTAACTCCTCTCCAGAGACCAATCGGTCAACCTGGGTTCTGTGGAACATCCACATTTTGTGAACATCGGGAAGTGTTGTACACCGAAGAAAAGTGGAAGTTTGTCAAATTGTTGAAGAAATATATGGACGTATTGGCATGGTCTTATGCTGATCTAAAGTCATTCAAGCCTAAGGATGTTCAACATGACATCCCGTTAAAAGATGATGTCAAACCCTTTCACCAGAAACAGAGGCACTATAATCCCAAGATTTCAGGTACCATCCAGGTGGAAATAAAAAAGATGCTGGATGTGAGGATTATTTTTCCTATCCATCACAGTACCTGGGTCGCAAACATCATACCAGTATGAAAGAAGAATGGCAAGATACGCATATGCATAGATTTTTGCAATCTGAATCAGGCGTCCTTGAAGGACAACTACCTGCTGCCCATAATGGATCAAGTTCTGCAGGTAGTAACTGGTTCAGAGATGTTGTCCATGCTTGATGGTTTTTTGGGCTATAATCAGATTGAGGTCTCACCTGAAGACCAATTCAAAACAACATTCACTACTCCCTGGGGCACATTCGCCTACAGAAGGATGCCTTTTGGTTTGACCAACGCTGGTGCCACCTTTCAGTGAGCAATGGACTTCGCATTCAAAGGTATGATGGGAAAGGTCATCATAGTTTATTTAGATGACTTAACTGTGTTCTCTAAAAAGTGAAGTGATCATTGTGATCATTTGGAGCAAGTATTGATTAGATGCCGAGAACACGAGATCTCCCTAAATCCAAAAAAGTCTGTTTTCGGGGTCACTGAAGGAAAGTTGCTGGGACACATTGTCAGCAAGGAAGGGACAAAGATAGATGTCGAAAGGGTTAAGGCTATTCAGAGCCTTACCTTACCCACAAGCAAGACCGGTGTTCACTCCTTCTTCGGAAAAGTGAATTTTCTCAGACGCTTTGTTCCCAACTTCGCTGAAAAAGACTCGTCACATATCAAATATGATGAAAGGGTCACAAACATTCTAGTGGAGTGATGAAGGAAAGGTGTCATTTGAGGATATAAAAGCCTCCGTTACTCATGCACCCATCCTGGTATGTCCCGACTTCTCCAAGGATTTTATCATGTACAGTTATGCATCTGAGCATACTGTATCAGCCATCTTAATGCAAAAGAACTCTGAAGATGTTGAATCTCCAATCACGTTCATGAGCTCTCCTCTCAAGCCTCATGAATTGAAGATGTCTCAGTTAGAAAAGCACACCTTTGTCATTGTCAAAGCAGTCAAGAACTTCCGGTACTACATCCTAAACTCTCATACGATAGTGTTGGTTCCTGACACGGCAGTCAAGTCTATCCTAACTCAATGGGAGTTAGGAAGCTTACGAGGGAATTGGATCGCAAAGGTCCAAGAGTATGATCTAGACATAAAACCAACCAAGCTGGTAAGAGGCAAGGGCCTATGTCAGCTTATGGCTGAAAACAAAAGATTCAGAGATCCCCAAAGAGAAAGATGATTGCATCGACGGAGCGTAGGATAAATTGAAAAAAGCTGATTCTCTACCTATGGTTCTATTTGTTTCAACCAACGACGAATGGTATTCTGATATCACTTTCTTTCTCACTTACGGTGAGTGTCCAGCTCATCTAACTTCAAAGGAGAAGTGGACTGTAAAGCTCAGGGCAGCCAGATATGTCATATGGGATGACGGTTTATACAAGCGCGGGATTGATGGCATCTTCTTACGATGCATTGACAAACCGCAATAGATCAAATTGCTTGAAAATTTTCATGACTCGGCCTGCGGCGGTCACTTCTCCTCATCTATGACAACACATAAGATCATCCAGTCTAGGTACTATTGGCCAACACTATTTCAGGATACAGCCACCTGGGTAGCAAAATGTGAGCTCTGCCAACAGTTTGTTGGCAAACCAAAATTGGCTGCTTTTCCCCTCAGGCCCGTCATTATTGACGAACCATTCAGGCAATGGGGAATTGAATTCATTGGAGCACTACATCCCCAATCAAGTGCCAGACATAGTTATGTCCTAACAGCAACAGATTACTTCACCAAATGGGTGGAGGCCATACCTGTTAAGAATGCCACCTCTGAAATTGTTTGCAACTTCATCAAAGAAAATATCATTGTGAGATTTGGCATCCCACACAAGATCATTGCTGATAATGCTTCCAACTTCTCCTCACAGGAAGTTATCAGTTTTTGCTATGAATACAGGATAACCTTGGCCCATGCCTTAGATTATTACCCCCAGGGAAATGGTCAGGCAGAATCCAGTAATAAGAACCTAGTAACCATCATACGGAAGCTAGTCGATGAGAATCAGCGGTTCTGGCACAAGTCATTGTATGATGCTTTGTGGGTAGACCGTATTACTCTGAAGAGGTCTCTCGGTATGTCACCTTTTCAAGTATTATATGGAATCGATGCTGAGCTCCCCATTTCCACTGAACTCCCTGCTCTACGCTTGGCATGAGCGATTGAAGATGAGACTTTCCAGAATTCTCTTGAAAAGAGGATCATGTATCTAACAGAGCTTGAAGAAAAGAGAGTAAGAGTGGTCGACAGGATCACCGAACATCAGAATCAAGTCAAGAGACTGTTCGATAAAAAGGATAAGTAGAAGGATTTCTAGGTGGGAGATCTCGTCCTTTTATGGGACAAGCGAAGAGAGCCAAAGGGCATGCATGGAAAATTTGACTCTCTTTGGAAAGGGCCTTTCAAGATAAAAAGCTCAATGGAGAGAATAACTTCTATCTCTCGTATCTAGATGGAATTGAGCTCCCACTTCCCTATAGTGGGCAACATCTCAAAATATTCAGGAAGTAGAGCTTGCTCTCTTCTTTGTACATTTTACTTTAGTTGTGTGTTTTTTTTTGTCGTGTGTTTGCTTTTGTTGGTTGTGTGTTTTCCTTTTTCGTCACCCTTGTTTTTGACTCTGTAACCCAATGGATAGGCACATGTGTAGATCTGGGATTCTCTACCCTTAAGCTTCGCTCAAAGATAGTCCCCAGAAAGAGCCAACTGTTATCCTGTAAAATTGACAAGGGCAATTTTGCAGGTAACCATACCAATTTTCCATTCTGGTTCCCCGTTGAGGTCCCTTAGCGTTCGGAATGGCATAAAATCCCTTTCCGGAAAATCTAGTTTTTCGAACTTGATCATTTGGTCTTTTTTAGGTTGGGCACAGTTTTTATTCACGTTACATCAACCAAAACTGCGCCCCTTCTTTCCTTTGGCACATCCTTTGGAGTGTTAACACTCCAGATGTTGCGCCTTCCAATGTTGCACCTTTCCAGACTGCACCAAGGTGCATGCGCCAGCTTGTCAACATTCAAAATGTTGCGCCCCTTTATGGTGTGCCAAGCGCTAAAAAAGCAATGTTGACAACCCCAAATCCATGCCTAGGGCACAAATATTTTCATGTTGGCGTCTATCTGGATGCACCTTGAAAAAGTTGGTGGTGCATTTATTGCACCTTTTGCTATATATAGGCGCATCCGACCTGTCATTTTCACGATTGAAAAAACGTGGAAAATTTATTCTTCTGCACTTGTCAGCGCTCCTGTCAGCCCCGTGTGTCACTTTTTGTCACATTCGTGGACCCCACATCGTTTCCTCTATCCTATATATTCCTGGTAAGTGGCCCTTGCTCTTCTTGTGGATTTGTTGTGGTATTTTTGTGTTGTTTTTGGAGGTTTTTGTTATTAAACAAAAATGAATGAACCTAAGAAGATAATACAACTCTCCCATTTTGCAAATCAACCCACCTTCAACCGGTTTTTACCCTCCTTCCAGATCTTCTAACCTAGAAGGCCTTGTCTCAGAAAGGATCCCTGTCTCTTTTCCTCCATTCTCCTCACTGTCAAAATATTAGTTGAAAGAGGCTAAAACCACAAACCTGTCAAAAGAGGGAAAAATCTAAAGTTGTTGCAAATTAAACCCACTTTTTCTTTGGCACAAACTTCATTATCTGTTACACTAAACACAGTCATGCCAAAGGGGCACACTGTCCCCGCATGCAACATTGGCCTTTCCCGTGCCTTACAAAAATTCCTAAAGAATAACACAGGCACAAGCGCAACTCCAGTTACACCAACATTTGAATGTTGTGCAGACCCTACCCGCACCATGCAAAGCTAAATCTTGGTGCAACTTACCTCAATGATGCACCCTTTGAACCTGCGCCCCTTGGTGCATCATAATGCTTTGCAACATGTACCACATCTGTGCTAATGGTGCACCCTGAAGTCTTGCTACACCAAAAAATATTGTGCGCTCAGTTAAATCCTTCATATGGCGCAAGCACACATCCTATGACACCAACATCTGAATGTTGTGTGTAGTCTTTCACACCCTGCGCCCCTTTTGGCATTGTTTTCTTCCATGCAACACTCTCCCAAAGTGCGCCTTGCTTTTTAGACCCTGCAGCCTGCAGTATAATTGCGCCTTGCACCCAGAGGCTTCTAAATTGCTAACTTTTCATTCTGTAAGCTTTGATGGATGACTTAATGGCTAACATGGCTCTTCTGCGATGGACTTCCCTACTTCTTCTTGCAGATCAATAGTTGAACTCAGATACACACATGTCTTCATCGAGTAAGAAGCCAACCAAGTCCAAGGGTAAAGCCAAGCTAACAGAAGAAGAAATGAAGTATAAATACCAAAGGGTCAGGATGCCTGAATCCCTTGCAGAGTGTGACCTAGATATCAGAGATTCAGAGCTCGGCCATATTGACATGGAGGACTTCTGGGCCAGAACCAAGAAGGTCACAGGAAGCCCATGGATGGAAAAATTGGTCGGCAGTGGTCTGCACTTTGCTGCAGGGAATTCCCATGAGCACAATCAACAACAAAGTTCATGATGGTGGTGGGCCGTTGTTACAATAAGGACAAGATGTGTCGAGAATGAGAAGGGTGAGGTAATAATCAACCTCACTGCCCGACATTTTGAAATTATGTTGGGTATCCCCCACCACCGGCATTTTGTGGCAATAAGCTAGGAAGACTGCATAAAGGCATGGAATGAAAATGAAGACAAATGCATGCAGTTGATGAATGAGGTATACCTGAAAAACAAGAAAGTGGTGAATAGGTGGCCATAAGTCATTCATCGCAGTGACTTCTCAGAAGAGCTAAGTGACACCATCACTTTCCTGAGTAGGGTGTTTGGGCTTCCTGATGCCCATTATTTTCACAAGTGGATGCTCAGATACTTGGAAACAATGAGCAAAAACATTCCTAAGTCAACGTTTTGAATGGGCAGAGATTATCAGTAGCACCATCTCTGAGTAGCTTCAACAACTCTCAACAACTGGGAGGTTCTACATGAACTCCTACGTGGTATATGCTTGCTGCCTCTGAGAGAGACTACCCAGCACTAAATCGATGTGGGGTGTGGCCCCAAGTAAGGATATATGAATATTATCCAGAGTTGAGACTGGAAAATAGTATCGCACAATTCAGCAAAATCAATGATGCCTTCTTCTACGGCGTCATCTACCTATTGAGGCCTAATATGACTCATGGTCGGATGACCAAGAGTGTGGTTACTACCACAGAGAAGTGGGGAGTGCATTATTTACATAATTCCCCACTTTCACCTATCTCAGAGCTGCCAACTTCTTGGGGGAGCCCACCAAGTTACCGAGGTATGCGGGACCCAAGATGATCCTATTGGAGCTGTCTAGACAGCTTATCACATACCACAAGAAGTGTCTGAAAAGAAAGAAGGGTGGAACTCCATTTCCCCCTCACAGTAGGCAAGGTACACCTGCACTTCTCATAGAAAAGCCCGAGAAATGTTTGTAGAGCTGGAATTGCTTAACTTGAAACACAATTTCCTGGCAAGGCCAACATTTGATCCTCGCAACTGCCTTCCAAGGGTGAAGCTTGATCCAATTCACGTCCCACAGATCGAAGATATCTACATCGATCTTTATCATGAAACTGAGATCAAGCTCAGAAGAAAGGATCACTCCCACTTGGCCCTGACAGAGATCATCCAATATGGTGTGGCCATTGTCCTAAAAGGTTTCCAAGCAACTGATCAAGAAGTTGATCAGGTCTATCTAGACACGGATGGGGACAATTGGCCATTTGCTGAGATAGATAGAACAAAGGCACCTCAGACTATTGAGGAAAGAGTCAAAGGCACTCTGCAGCGCACAGAGCATTGGTGCAGGAAGAACGGTCTCATCTACCTTGGAGTAGACTTCACCACGTCTCCCTTGGGTAATGCACCTGCCAAGCCAAAGCACTTGCCAAAGAGAAAAGGGAAAGATAAAGAAGGAGAATCAAGTACTGCTTAGGAAGAAACTCCCGATAGTCCTCCTTCCGCTGCCGAGGAACAGGTAGTAAGCCTGATTTCCCCAGATGAAGAAGAAGTGGTAACTATTCCAATGGGCACATCCACTCAGGATGTTGCCACTACTATAACTACTGAAGTTCCCACCATCCCATCTCCCGCTCCTCCTTCCCCTCCTCATGTCGCTCAACCAACCACTCCTTTGGTTGTGTCTTCTCCCCCGTCTTCTACTATTCCCCCTTCCTCTTCCTCCATCTTCTCTTCCCTCGCGGAGCTGTCCCCAACATTTCTTCTCTCATCTCTCAGGTCCCTTCCACCCCCATGGTTTCCTCTCCTGCAGTGACTCCTTCCCCCATGAGCACTATGTTGGCTTCTCTCTCGATGCCACCACCAAGTGTCTCGACGCATTTTCCCATGACCACTGCAGCTGCTCCTTCTTCCACCTCTGTTCCCTCCTCTTCCCCTGGTCCCACTCCCTTAAGTCCAGAATGGATCTCCAAACACCTGAGCCAACACAAGAGGAAAGTCCCCATTGCACCTATGGACTTCTCTGTTATTCCAACAAAAGGAGCTAAGAAGCAAAAGGCTATAACCCACTTCTCTCAAAGTGCTTTAGGTGAAAGAGTGATGGAGATCACATACCCTGATCCCACAAAGGAGAAAAAAGATCTGTCTCCTACAGATTTTACAGTGACTCAGGTCACAATGGGAACATCCTCAGAAATCCTGCAAGGAGAGGCCTTATCTGCAGTGGATGCCCTTTGCAAGAAGCTTTAAGAAGTGAAGGAAGAGAAGAGGATATTGAAAGAACAGAACAAGCATCTTCTCCAAGCCCTGCAGAAAATGGGCAGTGCACCTCCTGCAGCTACCACTGAAACTCCTGAAGCCCTTAGTCAGGAGAAGATAAATGAGTATGCCAAGATTGGTGAGCAAGGTATGGCAGTGTCCGCCTAGAGAGACCAAATCCTCAAAGATAGTGAGGAAGTGATCATAAAGTTCACAGAGCTTTATCACAATATAGATCAAGCTAACAATGAACTCCAGGAAATACAGGGCCTATCTCCGAAGAGTTGGACCATGCCAGGTTACAACATGAGACATTCCAAAAGATGCTCGACTGCCTAGTCGATGACTTGGTGAAATTCGACATCTTTGATCACCCGCGAGCACCCAACAAAGTCCTTGCTGCTTTGGATTATCGGGTTGATCAAATGGAGTTTGTCTTGGAGAAAATAGACAAAATCAAGGAGGAAGCCCTGGAGGCCATGCATCAAATGGAAAAAATCATCTTGAGGATGTCTTTAGGGTTACTCACCCCATGGATTACACTCTGAGGAAGGCAGATGATACAATTCAGCTCTTTAAGGAGATCGTCTCACAAGGTTTGGGGTCAGAGGCCACTTTTGATACAAAATCTATCAACAACCTTCTGGCCTACCGTGACTTTGTGGGTTACCTGATGGAGGCAGGTAATGAATACTTCAAACTCCCAGAAAGACTCAGAGATGAACGGGAGACTTGTGAAGTCATCGGTGATCACACCAAGGGTCCCGCTCAGGATCAACTTCAACCGATGATTAGCAAGTTCATGGAGTATCGGGCTCAATTTCACATTTCCTCTCCTGAGCAGAAACAAGATACTCCTTTCCAGCCACGGGATGACGATGAATAGGCTTCCTCCTCCTGGGATTGTTCCCATTTTTGTAAAATATTTAAAAGTATGTTGGCACAAATGATGACATCATCCATGTTGCACCATGGGATGTTGTCATCCACCAAATTGCCCCAAAGTCAACAGTTGACTTTTAGATATTTTGTAAATATTTTGTAAGTAGTTGTTGGTTCCTTTTTTCCTTCTTTCTCCTTCTCCTTCTATATATACTTGGATACTTGTTGTATTCAAGGGTGGAAATTTTTTAGATGAAAAATAGAAGTGAGAAGGAAAAGGCTTTGTACTTTTTGTAACAGAAAATATTAATACAGAAATTAAGACTTTGTGCTCAATGGATGTGTTATGTGCATTAGATCTTTCTTAAGTTAGATCTGTGTTGCTTTTCTGTTAGATCTATCTCTACTTTTTTGTCATTTTCTCATCAGTATTGCTTTGTTCATTTATGCAAGTAGGTTTGGCTCTGTTTACTACCAGCCCAAAACATAAACCCTCTGACCTTTCTGCTTTGGAATTCATTTCTTTTCTCCCTTCGGATCTATCCTACCTCCTCTCCTCTCTTAAATCCTTTCTATTCACAGTCAGAAATACCCCTACTAGGATGAGATCCCAAACCCCTCGAAGGTAGAATACTGGAGGACTTGCATAGATTCCTGCTGGTAGAATAGCAATAAACTAGTTTCACTTTGCTGTCTCAAAGAGGGGCTATGCCCTACACACTGTTGGCTCGTCTATCCATAGATCTACCCTCCCGACAGATTTTCGGACCAACAGGGTTATAGAACAAGGTTCTATCTGCACCATACCCTAGTGTATATGTTTTAGCTACTTGCTTTCTACTTGGTGTGGTTTATGATTATGATTATACATCATATTAAATTAATCCCACTCCATATAATCCACATTGATTTTCATCTTCTAGTGTTTCATGTAATACCAATATACCATATTAAGATAACTCTTTAGCTAGCTCTCTACCCATATTAGAGGTACATCATGAGTCTATTGCTTTAAACACTTTTTGTTGATTCTTCAAAAGTAGCTAAATCTAGCATTACAAAATAATTAGAGCCATGTCTTGATGATGATATTACTTTTAAGTATGCATCTATTTGATATTGATTGGGCTAGTGATGATCAAGTCCCTATCTTGTGTTACCATCCTACCAAGTTTCCCAATTCTTATATTTACAGACTACTAATTGACATAAAATTTACTAAATGTGTAAATTATTCCTTTTCTAATGATGATGAGGTATTGCATGAGTAGGTCTATCCGAAATGTAATATAAGAATTAATTATAGTGTTTACCTTTCTAGTACTAACACAGATATGAATAGTGTTGATGAATGGTATTTTACTTTTATATATGGTGATGCACATGTTGATTTTGATATTTCATGTAATAATGATGTTTCTTTATTAATGATATTTCCCACCTATGTTTATCCTCATGAAAATAAAAATGCTACTACTTGTGTCTTTATCCTCTCTAATAAATGTAAAAAATATATTTCTATTGGTATTTCTTCCATTCATCATATAAATTCTAATGTTGATTAATGCTTTTTTTCTCTACTAGGGTTTCTTCTTGCAAGTCATATTGCAGCCACCTTGGGCTCTATGGGATAGTACTTTTCTTGTTGATTTATAGGGGTTTCCACCCTCTGGGATCACCTATATAATTCCCACATCCACTTCAATCGTGGCTATTGATGTCAAAGTTGGAGTTAGTAAAGGTGCAAACAATGGCACCCGCCACAAAAATGTCCCTGAAATTTTGCCCCGAAGGTCTTCCACAATGTGATCTCTCCTATTTATGTTTTTCTACCTATTCCTTAATTCAATGTTGCATGTCAATGACTAGAATATTTTTTCCTCATTGGCTACTTTGTGGGCTGAATCCCCTCTTAAATCATGCTCAAGACCTAGGTTAGCTCATCCTGGGATGCCTATGGCATCAAACTTGAGAGTGTATAAAACATGACTAAAGGGTTCTTATTTTTTGGTTTTCTAAACCCTTGCATGCCCCATCTATTTTGAACCCACTATGTGACCTGGTATGTCTGGAACTCCTTGTTAGTTCTTTCCCTCTGGAAAAAGAAATTCATTATCTCTAAATTTACGACCCTTAAAGTCTATGTTTGGGGTCAAATTCCCTATCCTTCCACTACCTTGCATGCATTTTATTCATCAAATTACCTCCTCCATTGGGTGGGTTGTTTACATGGAGCTGTAATTATTTTACAACACCCAACCCCTCAGAAACGGATATGTGTTGATGTTGACCTATCACAAGAATTAAAATACTATTTAGAGATTCAAATGGGTTATTCTTGCTATTCTCCGGTGAATTATTTACATTAATTCTACCTAGTACATGCTTTCGTTGTCAATCTTCTGATCACAAGATCAAGGATTTTTCTACTTTATGTGTCATGCAATCACCCTATCCCCTCAAGTGAAGATGTCGAGTCTGCTAACCCCCACAAGAAGAAGGGTGGAAAATTGTAGGATGGAAAATAAATAAGAAAAAGGCATTTTAGGCCAAGGCGATAGTTAATATTGGATCTAAAGATCCAATTGTTCAAAAACATACTCCAAGTCCACATCACACCATAGATCTAGTTTTTGAAGAATCTCCAGTTTCATTTCCCAAGTTCTATAACATGACAAAAGTGATTGCGGTCCCTCATGGACCTGTTTAAACTCCTTCCAAGCTTACACTTCTCGCATTCTAGTTGTTATTGACATCCAGATCACGTGGCCCATCCAAAAGGGCTTGAAGCCCCTCACGAAATCCCATGTCAAGTCATGAGCATATCTTTATGTGGAGTGTGGATTCAATAGAGGAGGAATATAATATTGATTATGTTGAACAAAGGAAAGTGAAATTGTAGGATTTCCTGAAGTACAATAATGCTCAATTTCTGCAAAACCAATTTGATGCTTTAGATGGCTTGGATGTTTATGGTATGGCCCTTGAACCATGTTTATCATGAACTTCATGTCATGAAATTTGAGGGGCCTTACTGATTCTAATTGAAATTATATTGTTAGAGATGCTCACCAAATATTTGTGAACATTGGATGTTTTGTGTTTGCAGGAAGTTAAAGTTTAAGGTTTTCAGCTGTCAATTGTTTGTAAAACCATTTTTCCTAATATCTTGGCATTTACCAGCCATCATGATGGGTGATGTTGGGATTTAATTTCTCTTTTCACCTCTAAATGGAAGCCATTATTTATAGATCATGACACAGACACCACCAATAGGGCTATCTGGGATATCTTTAATATTGAAAGGTACCCTTTTGGCATCATCAATATTTATGATTTGAATGATGCAACATAAAGAGCAGATATTTTGTAATGGATATCATATGAAATTACTTATGCATATTAGGTCATCTGCGGTGACTTTGATGTGGTTGAGTTTCCCATGGACAAGTGCAAGCACCTTCCTATGTGATGGATAATTGGTGAAAGAGAGGTCAGGTATTACATGAGTAATAAATTTGGGTTTTATGACCTGAAAGCCTCATGCTGTTGTAACTTTGAATCCTGGTTCACTTGGACCAATCTTCCGAGTGGATCAGATTAGGTTCTTAAACAAATTGACAGGGCTATGTTATCTACTCAAGAATTTTTTATTTTGACAACATTTATTCTTTTCATATAGAAGTGATGCTAGATTTCATCCTTTCTAACCACTTTCCTATGATATTTTACATCACTTGTCAAACCACATGGCCATTTATTTGTAAGGTCCAATTGTTTCTTAATATGGACCTGATGGAGCATGGTCCCACACTCAATCATATCAAGCAAGTGTGGAACTTAGTGCCTAGGTTGTGTCACGTATATAATCATCATGCACCTCTCTTGGCCAGCTGGACTCAGTGGTGGGAAGAAATAATGACTAGGACTGTCAGACTCCGTAGAATATATGGGAAACAATTGGCCAATATTAGGCATCACTTTTATTCTGCCACCCCGCTTCGTGCTTAGCAGAGAGGTGGTGGTACTTGAAGGAAATCCTTTCTCTGAAATCGTGCAACTCAAGGTGGCTGAGTTAGACAAAAAATTCAAATTACTGACTACTATAATGCTCGAGGGGTGCAAATCCATGCCTAGCTCCACTACCTTAAAGTGGGGGACCAAGTGAGAAAGGAATTCTTTCAAATGTGCAAATCCAAGCATTCCTTTTATCAAATTAGATCCATCTGTGGAACTCATCTCATAAATCCCCAACTCATGTTGTAGGAATGTTTAAAACACTACAAGCAAGTGTTTTAAGCCAAATCCCCTTCTCCTAAGTGGAATGTTTCCTTGAAACAATGCTTGGATTTTGTGTCATGTAAAGTTTCTTCGGCACAAAGAATTGCATGTGATCACTTTCTCTCTATTCAGGATTTGTAGGAAGTGGCCATGTAAATGTCCAATAACAAGGCACCCAGTTGCGATGGATTTCCCTATGGATTTTACAAGGATCTTTGGGGCTGTTTTCCTCTCAATTTTCCCCACCCTTTCAAATCTAATTTCATGAAAATTGGAGCCCTGGCCCATAGAAGAAATTCGTGTTTTAAACTCCTTAGATGCTCGTTTTCATTTCCATGACGTTTTTAATCAAAATTTCCTCAGTCTTCTTTAGTTAAAACATTTTACCTATTTTCAATGGATGGGACATGATTTTAGTTCTTCTTTTATGCATGGAATGCGTGGGAACTTGCATATTTCATTTTTTAACCTTTTGCAGAGAAAGAAAATCTTCATTGGGTGCATAAATGGTGTTTTCCCATCCTATGCGATTTTCTACGTTATTTTCCCCATCAAATTATTTCTTAGAAGGTGAAGCTACGTGTTTTCTTCTTATAGGATGCGGCCAGGCGGTTTTATTTTTGAACTTATCACTTTTTGGTGATTTCAGAAAAAATGTCAGATTTTCCCTGCATCCCCGTCAGTCCCTGATTGGCTAGAGTAGTTTTGGCAGAAGTTCAGGGCAATGGATCCATTTTATTCTCTTAAGGCATTACGACGAAAGGGTGAAAAGTTATAAAATGACTCGCGGCTCCGCTCATGCGAAAGGATAAATTTTGAGTTGAAGCCCACAACAAATCAGAAAGAGACACGTGTCCTACATTGAAAAGTCAACAGTGGATGCATGAACTTTCGGGGGAAAGGTTGGAATTTTTCCCCTTTTCAAAATAGATAAAGTATAAAAGTGAAACAAACCCCCACAACCAATCAGGTGATTCCATGGGTTGAAGAATGAAATAGGGACACGTGGCCGTTTTTCAGTTCATATGCACTTTCGCGGGCCGACGGAGGAATTTGGGAATTTTAGCTTTGTTTCCATAAAGGGTGAAAAGTTCTAAAATGACCTGCGGCCCCACTCATGTGAAGGGATAATTTTTAAGTTGAGTCCTGCGACAAATTAGAAAGAGACACATGGCCTACGTTGAAAATTCAACGGTGGGGGCATGGACTTCCGGGGGAAAGTTGGTATTTTTCCCCCTTTTCAAAAGTGGATAAAGTATAAAACTGAAGTGCATTCCCGCAACCAGTCACATGATGCCACGTGTTAAAGAATGAAATATGAACAACAGGCCTGCGGAGGAAATTGAGAATTTGAGGCTTTTTCACCAAAGGGTTAAAATGTTGCAAATTGAGCCGCGACCCCTTTTCTAATCATGGTGTGCCACACGTTCATGTTGAAAAGTTAAAGCGGGCCGACGAAGGTTTTTGAGAATTTGAGTTTTTTGTTAAAAATTGTTTAAATGGCAGATTTGAACCGCATTTCCTCAGCCACTTAGATGGTGCCATGTTTTCGGCCTTTGGCAGAGATGCGGAGGGGTGGAAAAAAATGAGAAATCATGCTTTTTCTCCCAAATGTCAATAAATGTAGATATCTCCCCCAGGGCCATCGTTGCTTGGATCTTGCCACATGTAGGGTCCAAATTTGAAGGTAAAGGGGGAAAAGATAGCCAAATGCACTCATCTGGTTTTTAACGCCATTAACGAACCATGGCTCTAAAGAATACAAATGTGAACCATTCTTCGTTCTTATCTCTCTGTTTCCTTGTCGTTTATTCATGAGATGCATTTTTGGTTTGTTGTGGAGCCAAATCGATAATTTTAAAGGGATGTAAAGTTTGATTATCAGAAAATAGAGTTTATCAAGCATATGCGATAAAAAGGGGGAAAACTTACCAGTAAGCACTTGAGTGCTATGAAAGTGGTTAAAAGGTGGAAATTATAGGACCGCATAAAGAATAAAATCATGAGATGCCCATGCTAAAGTAATCATGCTCGAACACCTGAAATATTCTCCTTTTTGAACCTCTAGTTTTCATGAGTGCGTTTGTTTCATGTTACTTTCCAAAAATGGATCTGCAACAAACATTATTCCTTTCAGATATTATTTTCTTGGGGAAAAAGTATGGATGTACACGAATTGTTATAAGAACATGGTTTTGGCCATGGAAAATGGGGATTCTGGTTTTCTGGGAACATTGTAAATTTGGAAATAATTCAATATAGAAGTTCTTTCTTTCTTTTTCTTCTATTATCTCTCTTCATCTCTTCCTGATTCAATGGATCATTTGTTTTCCATTCAATAGAAACTTTGTGTTCTGGTCTTTGTAATCTTTAGAACTTTGTGTCTGTAGATTTGCATTGGTGGTGAAGTAATTGATCCTTTTCTATATTTTCTTGATTTAATGTGAGTAGGGAGATACTCTGCTATCTATATTTCCCAAAAGCATTGTTGTTTCCTTCCTTCTCCCATCTCTTTACTCTTCCAATCCTTCGTATTGATAATATTTTAGGTATGAAAACATTCCAAAATATCAGGGTCCAAACATTGAGAGTTGTATATCTGTACATTTATTTTTCCTGCTTTCAATAAGGGAACATCTCCCATTAAAGAGGAGGGACACATTTGTCCCCTGACTATGGTTTCTATCCATGTTCCATTCTAAAACCCAACAGGGACACGATTGGATTGGATCTTCAATAGGTTTATATGGAGGGTTTATGTACCCACTTGATTTTGCACATGCTATATTATCAGAATAGGTAAAATCCCTAATGATGATAAACTATCAATTCTAATGATGTTCAAGTCATAATTCCTCATTTACAGCATGTTTTGTAGCTTCACTTGTCCTTTCCCTCGCTTTTCCCTACTTTCCTTTATCATTTTTGACAAATTTTCCTTGCGCCTTCTTTCTTTAAGTGACATAACCACGACTGGTGGTTACATAACCTCTGGTCTTCCCTGAGCTGAGGTTATGTGTACTACCACTACAAAATCATAGACCACTGGTTCTATGTGTAGACTCTCGGTGGTTTTCTAACATTTTTTGAATGCGCATCACCTTCTTCAAACTCAATTTTAGCGCATGTTTCTTGACCAAATTTGATGTTCTTAGGCCTTGTTATATGCCTACAAACTTTTCCTTCCCTTCCTATTATTATTTTTGAGTTAATTTCCCTTTCTTTGAGTGATGTGGTATTTCTTGGTTGCCAAGTAGGATGGACCACTTCTCTACCTGTTGTTTTATAAGATCCAAGCTTCTTCCTCGAAGCATTGGTTGGAGTATTTTGTTTTGGAATTATAACAATATGCTACCGTAATCCCACCAGAGAAGTACACGAGAAAGTGCATAGTATCTTATTCCTTATTGTTTTCTTTCTCTGCGTTGTCTACCATATTACTTCCAAACCAACTAGCTCTAGCACCCTCTCATATTCTTTCTACACACTTCCATCATAGTTCCCTGGACATGATTTGAACACTCATTGGAAGAGGAAGATTGAGGGGGACATTAAAAAAATTTCTAGCATTAGATTTGTCTCAGTATAATATTCCCAGCTTGGACATGTTATTAAATTACTAGTGGTTTCTTTCATTGGCTTAGATAGATTCAAAGGTACATTGGTTAAGAACAGGTACAATAACAATAGCATTTATAGTAGATTTATTTTGCAAAGCTTCCATTGAGGATTTCTTCTCAGCTCATCCCTCTATGGATTTTCCTAGGAATAATTAAGAGGAGGTTCTTGACATAGTGTGTTAATTAATCCTCAACAATTTATTTACCTATAGTTTTACATTTCTTCATTTAGAAAGCTTCTGTATTTACCAGGAAATTTTTAGGAGAAAAAGTTGCTTCTAAGGAGCTTTTTATTCTTCCTGTGATTCTGAGGTAGAGCCAGAAGAGGCAATATCCACAATTACAAATAAGGAAAAACATTCATGTTTTATTAGATTATATTAAATCCTCTGCAACAGGGAAATATCCACTATTTGGGGATTTCACTTAGTAAAAGCATGGTGTAGCACGTTCGTTTGAAGGGTATTAAAGAATACCCTTAATTCTAGTTTTTACCTCTAATTATTCAATTGATAATACCCCCTATTTTTTCCATGTACCTTAGCTACCCATTTTTCCATGACAATTTTATTTACCCCTTTTTATTTCTACCAGTATATATTAAACTATAAAATATATTATATTTCTCACTCAATTTTTTTAATATGTATTATTCCCTTTCGTTTAAAGATAATTTGAAGCCATTCAAAACTTATTACAAATTACCTTATAAATGTTAATATTTAAGCATTTATCAATAGTTCTTCAAATAATTAAGATGGTGAAATAATATCACTTGTAGTGAAAAGCATACCCAATCCTATTTTTCTACCATCTCAATTATTTCTTGTTTAAGAATCTCTTAATTGAGATTTATTTATTAAAAATGAGATTATCATTTAAAATGACCACACTCATTAAATTGTATTTTTAAGGTATTTAGATTTAAAAACTAGAGATCAAATGTTTCAATTTTTAATTAAAATTAAACCTCCCTTTCCTTTGGCCATCCTCTCTAACCCACCCCAAATACCTGATTCAAATTTCACGTGCTAGTGATAGTTGCCTAGCTAATGAACCCCCTGTGATAGCCACATCTAGTTATTTCACTATTTAGATTTATTTATTTTAGACCCTAGAAGAATATTCATTTAATTAGAAGAAGTTATTTTGTCAATACAAGACTTCTTCTATTTTCTAGTAAACGATAAAAATACAAAAATATTAACAGAATATTACATTAGTTTGTTTCAATTGTTTTAATTCCCTTTGTTTTAAAATCATTGAACACTGCACAAAAACAAAAAGAGTAAGTTTGTTTCCATTCATTTTAATCAAATAGCTTTAATTTTTTACAACTTTAAATAGTTGCACATCCAGCATGATCATCCAAGGCTCTAGGAAATATAGAGATCATGTGTGTGATCCAATGGGTGCCACAACAAATCCTAGCTCCACAGTTAGTAGAAGTTCGAAAGGCCTCAAACACCTCATTTTACAAACCACCCCATCTTCTACCTATTCATTGTCTCATAGGTAATGGCTTTGAACTTAGAATCATATAGTGCTTACGAGTTCTGGAAAATTCAGCCTAGTCAAAATTAGATCTTGTGATTCTCCCATTTGTCCTACCCACTAATTTCCTCTCACACATCCATGACCTTGTCTGGAGAATTCCCACATATTTGATAACCAGTTCAGAGGTTACTTGGTGACACTAACGTTGATATACTCGTTCATGTGTCCATTCTCCTTGAATGTTCCATTTTGGTCCGCCCAAGTTACAGAGGCCTTCATTTCCTTAGATGAGCATATCTCGATAGTTCCTGTAGAATACATTTGATTTCCTTGATTACTTGTTATTCATTTTCACCCATTTTCATACATTTCATTCATTCATCCTATTTAGCCATTCCATAGCCATCTTTTCGTTTCATATCGACTATCCTGTCATGACCTCGGGAGGTCAAGTGCATCCTAGGGTCATGTGTTTGATTCTTAGATATAAAAATTTGTAAACCCAATGTGAAGGACTAGTTCCTTTTATTTTCCTCTTTTATTTCCTTCTTTTATCCATCCTTCTCCTCACCCATTATTTTTCAGGTGTTTATAAACCCCCTCGAATATGTCAGGTCAGGAATACAGAAGGCCAATCTTGTGTCTTGAAGTGTATTCTTACAAGATGGGTATGCAACAATCACTCACTATCAAGGTGGGCTGATAATTATTCATCTAATTTACCTTCACCTCAAACTCCTCATCCTTAAGGTGCCAATAATAACTCATTAATTAGGATTGAAGAGATTTATCAACATGTCTATAGCCTGAAACCAGAGTTCTCCAACTCGAACAACATGACATTCATGGGAGAACAAGGCTTCTATCCTTAAGTCTTGTCAAGGCCCCAAATCAACATGTAGTCTGATGCCTTTTCTTCGTACCTTTTGTCTAATGACGAAATCCTAGAACGCTTCACCCAAAGTGATGAGCATCGTAATGCAATAGACCCATCCTTGGACATGATGCAAGGGTATATTGATGGCTTCTTCTTCTAGGAACAACACTGCTACCCCTTGTCCTAAAATCTAAAATACATCTAAAGAGGGGTGGCCTCCCAAGGATCAATTCATAACAGGACATCATGTGCCTTTTCTCCCTAACAAGTCTATTGAACATGCCTAATTCAAATGCAACACCATCTTCAAGTGATGTGATTTTTCCACATTGGTGGATAGAGTTAGGGAATTAGATATTTCCCAACCTTCTTGTACTCCATCTTTTTAGGGAAAGGTAAGGTCCCCCACTTAGTTTAAAAGAGGTTTGGTTATGTGACTTCTGTGCCATCACCTCCTCTGATCTACATGGGTGTTTCTAGCCTTGGGGACCTCCTCAATAGATCAGGCACGTTAGGTATGCCCTCTCACACTTCATACAAATATCCTCCATATGCATCAACCGGAAGTGAATTCTCAAATTGCCATCCGAACTGGAAATGTGACATTTATCTAGTTTCGCACATGCTACTCTATATCAAAACAATGTTCACTCCATATCTTGAATTTTTTTCTAAATCACCATAAGGGGGACATGTTTTTTATTCCTATTTCCATATGCTCAGCCTCATGGGATACCCTACGCTCCCAAAAATGCCTTATTCTGTACCTTATTAACCTCTTGTTCCACCTCTACCTCCCCGATTAACTAAAATTAACTAAACTAGGAGAATAATTATTGTGATAGTTAATATAATCTATGGAGGACATAAACACTATAAATAAATGCACTAAAATAGTATAAAGAAATTAAATAATTAAACTAATAGAAATGAAACCCTAATATACAAGAATAAAGTGATGAAAGAACTCATTTGATTGTGGATGATTATCACAGAGTGTCAGAGGTTTGGTAGGAAAGGGATTCTAGAAGCAAGAATAGTTGCACATAGGTCTTGAAAAGGGTGGATTTGGAAGATATGTGGAGACTGAAGCCTTTTTACACAAAAGGGTACTAGGGTGCCCTGGGGCACCCTAGTATAGTTATAGAAGGTGCCATGGTCTCTGCAAAAGGTTAGAAATTGATTATTTTAGGGTCGAAATATGACATGTAACCCTCGTTAGCTTATCGTGTCAAATTTGTTGTCTTGTAGAGTATGATCCAAATATTCCAAGAGGAATAATAACCTTCAAGAGACCAAGAAGAAGTATAAAAACCCTTAAAAAAATAAAATATGCAAATGAAAGGGTTGGAATGACCTCAACGATGAATTCCACAATAGTGGGCTTACTAAACTGAGCGATGCACTACATTTCAGACCCAAATGTAGTTACGGTGATGTGATGTGTGTGTGTGTGTGTGTGTCTGTCTGTCAGAACAACCATGTGTAACCCTGCACCTACAACAGTGTCTAAAGTGTGATTGTGTGTCCCTAGGTGCTCTTCTTGTTAGTCATACTTTCGTGAAGTAGTGAGCAATAACCTAAATGTAGAAAACATAATAGCAGTGCAGGGAATAGAATAGAAACCCTTCCCCTATGTAGTGTGTGTTGATGTAGATATCCTATCCTTTATACATGGAGCTATGTGGATGTAAGCGATGCAATGGATGCAACTCTAGATGGAGTGATAGTAGTAAATGATGTTAGGACCCTCATTATGGTCTCATAACTATATATTTATAGGGTTATCTTTCTCTAATTTTGTAATTAATCCTGACATGGCTGACTAGGGAAAAGATAAGGATGAAAAATAACTAGAAAGATCCCAAAAAGAGGCAAAAAAGTAAAATAAGGATCGGGGTTCCCTAGGTGGGACCAAGGCACCTCGGGGTGCCCCATACAGGCCTGGGTGCCTCAGTTTAGGATAAAATGATGGGAAAGTTCTAAAACAACTCGACATGTATATGAAAATGTGTGGGAATGAAAAAATAAAATAAAAACAAGATGGCCAAAAGGTGGGATTAATTAGTGTTTTATTCACTCAAGAACCTTATAAATAGTATTATGAGATCGGGCTAAATAATGCCTAAAGTGCATGATTTTGTGACTACACTCCCCATCAAGGGTCATCTATGGTAGAGTCTTATGTGATGGGCACATATTCTAAATATCTTAAAGATCCCCTTGACTTTACTATACAAAGTGTAATGCTTCCACAAATGTTTTTGGAACTTCCAAAATTCAAAAGGGAGGGGGATCCAAATGCTCATGTTAAAGCATATGCAACTACCATTAGATAGCTACTCCCATGGGATGCAATTATAGCTAAGATATTCCCTAAGACCCTTGAGGGTATTTCTCTCTACTGGTACTATAAAATACTAGAAACCTCAATTCATTCAATTAAGAAACTAGTTTATGAGTTCATAAAGGATTTTGATATGAACAAACTATTGAGAATAAGAATCAAATAATTCCTTCACATCAAGAAAGAGCACAATTAATCGATCACTCACTTCATTTAGAGGTGGCAGAAAAGCCCTCTAATCCTCATTCAATTCTCCCAACATGGATCAAAAAGACCTTTGCGACCTATTCCTCCATTCCCTCAATTACGAAACTAAAGAGGAAGTGTAAAAGTTCCATCTTAGGAGCTATGAGGAGGTCTTAGAGGGTTCCCTCTGCATTGACCAAACGACAATTCATAAGGGTCGAAAGAACTATGGCTAAAACAGGAAATTGGTCACTCCTTCACAAGGTAATTAAAATTACCCAAACAGTTCAAACAACAAAAATCAAGGACCTGAATTCCTTAATAAGAACCATGGTGCTACGACAAAAAGTGTCATTGATCAAGCCACACAGCTAAATTTTGTTAGCACAAGCAACACAAATAATGAAAATAACAACACAAATACCAAAAATCAAAGGAGTAACAACTTCACTCCTTCTGTGAATGCGGTTAACTTTAGTCATCCTTGCCCACCTCAATAAGTCCATGCCAAAGACCTGGTTGAATACCCAAGAAACTATCTAAATCAATATTAGAACCAAGGCAAGAGGCCTCCGAACTTCAACTATAATAACCAACAATATAAAATTATGGACTGCAAAAAAACCAAAATCAAATACCTCACAACTATGATCCAAATTTGTATTGTGGTTTTCATAGGGTTCAGAGGACATAACACTTGTACGTGTTATGATTGCAATAAATTCATACAATGACTTCTAGCAGACTGGAGACAAATCTTCATCAAGATGTTATTGGATAATCCTATGACACCTACTCAAAACACTCTTATGGGGCCAAATTCTCCACAAAATGCTACTCTTGAGGTTTATAGAGATCCCCTTCTAATGTGCCTGTAAAATGGAAATCTTAATCCCTATGGTACTAACAAGGGGGATCCTATTGGAAACAACGGCCATGAAGCATCTACATCTTCAAACCCTCTAGTAGCTCCTCCTTTGGATGGTCGAAATCAGACCAAGATGATAGGATTGGTTGAGTTAGAGACTGAGACCCAAAGTTAATGCACAATGAATCATACTTGCAATTATTCTAAGCAACCCCTTCCTATGTATCCCTCGATGTCAGATGATACCGCAATAGCTCCCAAGCTATTATGATCGTATGAATTAATTCACAGACCTGACTAAGACCTTTTCCCACATTTCCTTCCTGGATTTGTTAAATAATTCTCCTATGCATCGATCATATTTATTATAAGTGTTAGGTCTTAGCCATATTATTCATGAAACTCCCCCTCCAGAGGCCCAAATCAATCATATAGACTTCTATGTCTATCCCCCAAGGCATTCTGAGAGAAATGGTGGGTCCATGTTTGAAATTAGCGAGATTCCTACTAATGCTAAGTTGGCATGAAGGGGTGATCCTCCACTGTACCTAAAATTTTGGATCTACAATAACTATGTTGAATGTGTAATGATAGATGATGAGGCTATTGTTAATATAGCCCCTTTATCATTTATTCAAAATCTAGGCTATGGAGAAACAACTTGTTCTTGAACGTGAAATATGCTAAGAGGCTATGATAGCCTTAAAGACATTTCTATTGGAACTATAGTGGTTCCAGTTACTCTTGGACCTAAGACTATGTTGACCAAATTTTATATTATAGATCAGGAAACTAACTATAATATGATTCTCGGTCGACCTTGGATTTATATAATGAAGGAAATTCCTTCCACGTTATTCCAAGAGGTTATATCCTTACACCTGGATAAGGTTTTCAAAGCTCGTTATTCCAAGAGGTTATATCCTTACACCTCGATAAGGTTTTCAAATCTTAGGGTGATCCAAAGCCATCTGATATCCATTTGGCCACCCTCAAGAATAAACTAGGGGTTCATACTGTGTTCAATCTCCCAGCCAATTAGTTAAACAAGCCTCGGGGTTCAAAACTTGAGTCCTAACTTGTTCCAATGATTGAGTTAGAAACCCCTAAGGAAATTGAAGGGGTTAATTCCATTGAAATTAAGGTTGTTGTAGTAGAAACTATGTCAACAAAAACTACATATGAGATCGTTAATCTTTGGGAGAAAGGTTTTCCTATCATTCTCTTGTTTGATTCCCTAGGCATAAGACATGCTCTTGGAATTGGTTCTCTCCCACCTAGTGTCTTTGACGAGGTTTGTATAGTTAATTTTTCAGAAGTTAAGGAAGAAAATGCAAAGAATGTTCAAGCTTCCATCTTTCCTGGTGATTGTTGGACTCTCAACTACGACAGTGTAAAGTGCGTTTCAGTGTTGGGGAAGCTATATGAAAAACCCTCTACCTCTAATAAAATATTTTTGATGAAAAAATTATTTAATATGAATATGTTTGAGAATGGTTTTGTTAATGATCATTTAAATGAATTTAATATTTTTGTGATTATGTTAAACACAGAGAAAATCGACTTTGATGATGAGTTCAAGGCTTTGTTGATTTTGTGCTCCTTCCTAGATAGTTGGGACAACCTTGGTTATGGATGTAAGTAATTTGGTCTCTAACAATTCAAAGTTGAAGTTTGAGATGTGATAGGTGTGATCTTGAGTGAGGAAATGCAAAGGAAGAGCTCTGGGGATTCTTCTACTTCTGGAAACGCTTTGATGGTGGAGAGAAGAGGGAGACAAAAGAACATAGGGAAAGGTAAGTATGGGAAGTCGAATGATTGCGGAAGGTCAAAGTCCAAGAGAAATTTGGAATGCTGGCACTATGGGGAGGTTGGTCATGCTAAGAAATATTTCTGGGCTCTTCAGGATAAGAAGAAAAATAATGTGGAAACTAACGAGGTAAATGTGGCAGCAGGTGATGTTTGTTAGGATGCCTGAATTATTTCTTTAGATAATATTATTGAGTCTTAGGTGTTAGATTCACGAGCTTCTTTCCATGCCACCCACATAGACATTACTTTACCAAGTTTTTTCAAGGTGATTTTGGACATGTATATATTGGTGATGATGAACCATGCAACATAGTAGGGAAATGTTGTGTTTGGGTAAAAATGTAGAATGAGAACACATGGCTACTTAAGGACATCAGGCATGTGCCTAATTTGAAGTGAAATTTGATAGCAGTGGGTCATCTGGGTAGTGATGGTTGTACGGTCAGTTTTACAACGGATTATTATAAGGTTACCAAGGGAGATCTTGTGGTTAAAATAGGTAAGAAAATTTGTACTTTTGATTTAACCAGTGGTAATGATTATTGTAATTTAGTTGTTGCAGATGGAGATGAAACTTTGTGGCACCAGAGACTCGATCAAATGAGTCAAAAGGGCATGCAGATTCTAAAGGACATGTTTCCCAGATTAAAGGGGTTAGATTTGGACTTCTTTGAGGATTGTGTTTATGGGAAACAAAATCAGGTGAGATTCCTAAAGGTTGGACCTACCAGGAAGGTGGGTAAGTTAGAGTTGGTACATACAGATGTATGGGGGCCAACTAAGGTAAGCTCTATTGGTGGTTCATGTTATTATGTAACTTTCATTGATGATGTAACTCGAAACGTTTAGGTATATGGAATTAGAAAGAAATATTATGTGTTAGAAACTTTTAAAATATGGAAAGCCTTGTTTGATAATGAAACAAGTCTCAAGTGAAAATGTCTCATGTCAGATAATGGAGGGGAGTATTGCAGTAATGAATTTCTTGATTATAATTTGGTAAATGGGATCTGTAAGCAAAGGATGGTTTTGAAGAATACACAGCAAAATGGAGTTTGAGAAAGAATGAACAAGAAAATCTTGGAGTGTGCTAGGTACATGATGTTACATGCAATGATGCCATTCATGTTTTGGATGGAAGCGGTGAGCACATATATTTATTTGATTAACAGTGGAACCTATATGGCCTTGGATAGAGGTATACATGAGGAGGCTTGGTCTGGTAAGAAAATTGATTACTCATTTCTTAGAGTATTTGGATGTGAGGTATTTGTTCACATTGATAAATATGATAGTACCAAGTTAGAGGCTAAGTCTGAGAAATGCAAATTTTTTAGGTATGGTGAGGATGAATTTGGTTTCCGTGTTTGGATTCTTAAGGACAAGAAAATATTTGAGTCTAGAGATATTATATTTAATGAAAAGGTCAAGTATAAATATCAGTTGTAGGAACAAAAAGAATACATAGTGTTAGAGGACATTGCTGATGGCAAGGTGTCCAATGGGCTGGTTCAGGTGCAACATGTTCCGACACAACCAGTTTATGAACCTACTCATCATGAAGCCTAAAATACTAAGGTGAGAAGGTATTCTAGGGCAAGAAGGGAACCTAAACATTTTACTCCATCTTTGAATTATTTATTTCTCACTGAAAGTGGAGAGCTAGAGTTCTTTGAGGAAGCAGTGCAAGTGGATGTTAGGAAGAAGTGGGAACAAGCCATGAATGAAGAGCATAGATCTCTTATGGAGAACTAGACTTGGGATTTGGTGAAGCTACCCGAGGGTAAGAGAGCATTGTAGAATAAGTGGGTGTAAAGAATTAAAGAGGAAGATGGAGAAAGAAAAAGGTACAAGGACCGGTTGTTGGTTAATTTATTTGTACAGAAGAAAGGATTAGACTTTGATGAAATTTTTTCTCCTGTTGTTAAAATGATTTCTATTAGGACTATTCTTGGTTTAATAATAGTACAAGACTTGCACTTAGAGAATTTGGATGTAAATACTACATTCCTTCATGGTGATTTAGAGGAGGAATTGTATATGTAGCAGCCACATGGTTATGATGTCAAAGGGAAGGAGAGGTTAGTGTGCAAATTGAAGAAGAGATTATATGGCCTAAAAAAATCTCCATGGAAGTGGTACAAGAAGTTTGATAGTTTTATGCAGGATCAGGGTTACTCCAGTTGTCACTCAGACCATTGTGTGTACATCAATAATTTTTTTGATGGTATTTATATTATTTTGTTCCTGTATGGGGATGATATTCTTGTTGTAGGGAAGAATATGCGGGAAATAAAGGTACTCAAGAAGCATCTAGGTGACTCCTTTGCTATGAAGGATTTGGGGGCAGTAAATAAAATCCTTGGTATGAGAATAACTCAGAACATGAAGGATAGGAAGTTGGTATTATCTCAAGAAGAGTACATAAAGAAGGTCTTGGAGAGGTTTAGTATGCATGATGTTAAACTAGTTGGTACTCCTTTGGCAGGTCACTTTAAATTATCAAAGGAGCAGAGTCCTAAGACTGGGGAGGATAGAATCTAGATGTCTAGGGTACTGTACTCATCAATGGTTGACAACTTGATATATGTTATGGTATGCAATAGTCCTGATATCTCCCATGCAGTCCGATCAGTGAGCAAGTTTATGAGTGATCTAGGTATAGAGCACTAGTAGGCAATGAATTGGATCCCTCAGTATTTGAGCAGGACCATGGGAGCAACATTATGTTTTGGTGGATCAGACAATACATTGCATGGCTATGTAGATTCAGACATGACAAGATATTTGGAAAGTAGGGAAAGCACAACAGGTTATGTGTTTACGGTTGGTGATACAACAGTGAGCTGGATTTCACGGTTACAAAAGGTTGTGGCTTTGTCAACCACAGAGGTTAAGTATGTTTCTGCTACATAGGAAAGAAAGGAGATGATTTGGATACATTAGTTGCTTGATATGTTGCGTTATAAGTAGGAAGTTGGGATACTAAACAGTGATATTCAGAGAGATATTCATTTAGAGAAGAAATCTTCTTTCCAATTGTAGGAAGAAACACATTTAGTTGAGATATGATTTCATCAGGGTGGCTTTGGAAGAAGATAACTTTAAGCTGGAAAATATTCATACCGGTCACAATCCTTCAGATATGATGACCAAGGTGGTCATAAGGGAGAATTTTAAGCTGTGTTCAACTTTGGTTAGCCTTCATGTATGATAATGAACAGTTGAGAACTTTGATCAGTGGGAACAATCTCCAAGTGGTAGGTTGTTGGAGTGCGAATACTTTTTTGGTCTTCTGGAATCAACATTGAAGTTTTTAGAGTTCGAACGGTTAATTTTGGAGACTTCAAGAGCATTTTTCAGTCGTCTTTTTTTTTCATGTTGTGAAATTTTTGCATTTTTGTTGTTAACTAGTGGTTAATTGGTTGTTGTCACAGTGATGGATTTTCACCGTGAGAAGTTGAAAGGTCACAACTTTTTTATAGGTTCAGTTATAGAACTTCCTAGAAGGATTGTAATATTATAAATAGAGGTATTAGAGGCATTCTAAATTATATTGAGTGATAAAAAATATCTAGGAGTCTTATATGTGGTTTAACAACATCTTTGGGAATTTTGTTGTGAGTTCACGAGTGATTACTATGAAATTGTAACTGAGAGAAGACTGTGATAATAAAATCTGAGCAAGTTCTTGGTGGACATAGCTCACATTGGGTGAACCACGTTACATCTTGTCCAGTCTTCTTTTGTGAATTGTATATTTCTGTAAGTACAGATATGCTAAATAGTTTCCTACTGTTGTGATTTGAGGAATTGTTTCTACATATTTATTCACTAATTCCTAACATTATATGCTTAAGCAAGAGACTAGGGTAATCATCAAATCTGATCAGCTGCACACATTCTTAACTCTAGGTGTCTTATCCAAGAATGTTGGTCGCTTCATTACGTTAATGGGTGAGTTTGATCCCACATATATTAACTTGAAATCCATAAAGGGACAAATTATTGCCGATTGGTTAACAAATAACCCTATAGGCTATGGGGATCTAGTATATCTAGATTTTTCAGATGAGTGCATGTTTTATATAGAAACAAAGCCTTCCATTGCAACATATCCATGGTGCACTGATATTATCAATCATATTACGGACCAGTCATATCTTGAGGGAGAAACCTCATATCCAAGAAAACAAATACATGTTATCACCACCAAGTATGTGATTGTTGAAGAAGTGCTCTATCGTAGAGCCTTTGACGGTATGCTGTTGAGATGTGTTGATGAAGAAGAGTAAGAGAAATTATTCTTCAAAGCCCAAATTAGAGTCTATGGTGGTCACTTTAGGGGGCATGTAACGGTTTGAAAAATTCACCGCATGGGCTATTTTTTACCAACTTTAGAGCACGATGTTGTAGATTATGTTCAATAGGCATTAGAAATTTAAAGAATTCTCACATGAGATACACATTCCTACATAGGCACTACAAACCATAGTTACATCTTGGCCCTTATCTACCTAGGGGCTTGATTTGATAGGGAAGTTCTCTCCCTCCTCCTCGGATGGCCAAAATTTCATCATCACAACCACCAAGTATTTCAATAAGTGGGTTGAGGCCATGCCTCTTACTACTATACCTAGATCTGTGATCACCAATTTTATTCTGAACCATATCATCTGTAGGTATGGATTTCAACAAATCATTATATCAGATAATGACATGTCATTCAAAATGAAGAGGTGTGAGAATTGTGTATGTGATTTAAAATATCCCACCACATGACCTCTTTGTATTACCCTTAGGTTAATAGACAAGTTGAGGCTATAAATAAGACGTTAAATTCCATCCTCCTTAAGACGGTTAAGGAGAAAAAACGTGATTGACACCTCAAGCTATTTCCGTCCTAATGGACCTATAGGACATCATTAAGAACACCCACAGGAGCAACCCCATATTATTTAGTCTTCGGATCTGAAGCGGTCTTACCGCTTGAGGTAGAGTTGCCTAGCCTCCACATATCTTTGCAAGGAATTCTAGATGAAGATAGGTGTCAAGATGCAAGGATGTTTCAACTGGAAACCCTTGATGAAGATCGAATTAGAGCTAAGTAGCGGCATAACATTTATGTTGACAGGATGTGTCATCAATATAACAAGAAATTTTACGAGCATGAAATATGCGTAGGGGATCTAATGTTGAGGATAGATAGATGGATTGAGAAGAAGGCCAACAAAGGAAGAAAGTTTAGGCCCATATTTTTGTACCAGGTAATAGAGGACTTTAATAATGGTTCATATTATCAATGTACTCTCAAGGGTGAGGAATTCAACAAATCAGTTAATTCGCTTCACCTTAAATGATTTTATGCATAATTCATTTGCATCTCCACTTGTACATTATTATATCCATGTTTCATATCATCTGTATTATCATATTGTGAAATTGTAAATTACGAAAATTACTTTTCAAACAAATTTGAAAAAATTCCAAGTGTTGGAAAAATCGTTTAATCATACCTCTTCAAGTATCCACCATATTATCATCAAACATTTCTAATCTCTTTATCATTTCAGCAGTCAAAACAAAATTTTGACATTAATCATACCAAGGCTTGCATACTTAGTTCTACTCATAGTTTCTTCTAGCTTAGGTTTCTTTTCCCATAATCTATTCTAGAAGCTTCTTGGTGTCACATCTTTCTCTAAAAATCTATCTAATAACAAAAGCAGTCTAAACATTTCACCTGGGGCTCTTGCTCACCTATCTCAACCATTGGTGGTGAGCCCTTGCATCTTACTAGTTGTGTGGGGTTGAAGCTAGGGGAAACTTTTCCCTCCCAAAATCACAAGTCAAAATAAAAAAATAAAAAGAAAGAGATAAATCAAGTAATAAATACAAAAACTCTTTAAACTGCAAATAATACTACACTTTCTTTCCTTACCAATATTTAGTGATGAGCCCATGTTTCCTACCAGTAGCGTGATATTGGGAAAGGAGGGAAATGCCCTTACTCGCATGTACCTTTTCCTTGGTGATGAGACCATGATTCTTACTGGTAGTATGGGGAAAGATGTAGGGGTCTCTTCAAATAAGTCAATAATTTGTAAATAGGCTAGTAAATAAAAAGTTCTTTGAAACCTAAAATTCTCAAGAAAATGAATTATATGTGTATGTTGTAAGAGAGTCAAATCCTTAATAATCAGATTTGGTGAATCAAGAGGCCATATACACGTCTAAGTCTGGATAAACTTACAATAAAATCACATTCAGGACTAGGTAGGTGACTGTGCTTAGAGTTGAGTTGTAGGTTTCTAATTGGATCATTATCAAAGTCTTATCTTCTTGTCAACATTTCCACTCATCAAAACCATTTAACTCATGTCCTTTCTTGGCTCTCGATGATGAGCCCTCACATCTTATTGTTTGTGTGGAGTTAGGATTGGAGAGAGTTCATTTTCTTATTATATCAGCATCCATCACATTTTTCCAACAAAACAAAAGTGCTAAATATTATTTGAAAACCAAAGTTTCAAATTACAATTCTTCCTCACATGCATTATCATGTATTCACAAAAAAAGAGAATAATTATGTTTATACATTTGCATCATCATCATCCATAGCATGCATTTATAAAATCATATAAAAACATTGGGAATTCTAAGCATCTTAGAGTACATAAGTGAAACAAACCATCATCGAGTCAACTATTACACAAGAATAGCCTTAGCTGAAAAATATGTATATATCTATAATAAGGTCAAGTTTGTATAAAATGCCATCAAAATCTTGTGAGTGTGGTCAAAATGCTCATCTATGAGCCAAAAATCAATATAGTTCCATTTCGATCACGCAAGTTAGAGAGGCTTTCATTTCCTTAGATGAGAAAATTCCTATACGAGCCCATAGAAGACATTTGATTGCCTTGATTACTTGTTAGTCCTTTCCACTCATTTTTGTAAATTTCACCTATTCGACCTATTTTATCCCCTATCCATCCATACTCATCTTTCCATTTCATATCAATTGTCCCAAAATGACCTTGAGAGGTCAAGGTGCGTATTAGGATCACATGTTTATTTGTAGACGTACAGTTTCTTATCTCAAACTCTTCGCCACCATATCAAAAAAATGAAAATAAAATTCATCCCTAAACTTGGAGACCCCAAGATAATAAGTAATTGGCATCCCATCACTTTGCTTGATGTGTTATAAAAAACATTGCCAATGCTCTTTCCATTCAGGTACGACATATCCTATATTTCATTGTACATCCTAAACAAATTGACTTCATTCTAGGGAAATATATCCTTAACATCATCATTGAATTATGGGAAGGCATGGGATGGGATGGAATATCTAATCAAGAAATCCCTCTTCATAAAAATTGACATTGAGAAGGCTTATGACCAAATATAATGGCCTTTCATTCTTTCCATACTCAAATCCTTAGGCTTTGGTCTGAATTTCATTTATACTATCAATATGATCTTTGTGCATGCCTCTGCCCATTATCACCCATTAATTGGGAAAATTTCATAATCATTTGGTATTTTCAAATCCATCAAGAAAGGATGCCCTCATGTTCCTACCCTTTATGTTCTGGTGGTTGAAGGCCTTGGATACTTTCTTGCAAAATCTCAATCCCAGGGGATTTTTAAGGGTATTACTCTACCATTTGGTGATGGCTCCAAACTTCTCAACGACCATTTTTTGGATGAATCCTTTCTTACTCTTAATTAAGAGGAAAGTAACATTAATAGTGCCATGTAGTTCCTTGAAACATTTTTTATCATCTAGCTCTTTCATCCAATGGCATAAAATTTAATTCTACATACGGTCCTTCCCGCACCACACTGGTTGGCTTCTTATGATTGGAATATTCTCAACCATGGAGAAATGTTTAAGTTTCTTGGCATTTATTTTTCCTTTCAATCTTCTCTTGTGAAACTATGGTAATATGTTGTGTAATGGGTGGCCTAGAAGATCAAATACTGGATCATGAAGCTACTATCTTTAGTGGAAATTTTTCATATTTTCTCCAAATTTCTTGAAGGAATGCATGTTTACTACTCATGTTGGGTTCTATCTAATTTAATTTTATGCAAAAACTTGAAAAAATAGCTTAAATAATTCCTTTGGACAAATTCTTCCACTGGTAAAGGTTTTCACAAAGTGGCATGGGAAATTTTTTGCCTTCCTAGAGACTCAAGTGGGTTTGGCCTCATTGACATTTTATACTGCACAGGTAAAGTGTTATGTGCCAAATGGATCTTATGCAAAGGAATATATGGTAAGGAAGCACGAAAGGTTCTCCTTCAAAATGGTATTACAGAAGGCACCATGTATGGATACGCTTCCTGGAAAGACACTTAGCTTTTCCAATCTTCTCATTTCCCCTATTCTAGTCAAACTTAATGCTCAAAAAGACTTTGGAAAGCTTGGGAGAAAATCAAGGCATGGCTTCGGTAGAATGGGAACATCTTCCGTGATGAAATTTTGTTTAATTTCTACTCTCTCGTGGTGGTTTCCCACCATTCAATTCGAGTATCATTGTCTAGCCGAGGTGACTTGGATTCCTTATCTCTACCTATTCAAGCACAAAATTTTCACTATCCAAGACCTTTTATACAAACATTATCAATATTGGATATCCTGGTAATAACTCAAAGTGCAATAAAAATTGGCTTTTTCAATACATATCTCTCATTAACAACATCATTTACTTTGTGCTAGATCACATGTTCCAAAATATTGATATTCTTCAGAGTCATCCATGGTGGACAAACTGAAAATGGTATGTGGACACACCATTTGATAATTATTTAGCTAGCTAAGGCTAAGCCTGGATTTTTCCACATCTTCCCATGGTGGGAAATCGCAATACCCAGTGGGGAATTCGATCCTCACAATCAATCTAAAAAATTATAATTTCTATAGTTTGGTCCTCCTATGTGGAACCTTTGCACACTTTTTGTGGTTTGTTCTTCACCAAGGCCTTCCGTTTGGTGCAGGTTCTACATTTGGGAGTGTCTACCCCCAAATTCCCCTTTTGTGTACATATGGAAACCTTTTTTCACCTGTTTAGGTAATGTTGTAAATCCCAGAGGGCTTAGAATTGAATTTATTCTTTCTTCCTCCCTTTTCTTCTGGATGGCTTCACTTAGCAACATGTGCTCTTTGGAGATAATCCTCGAATGATGCACAAATTTTCCCAAATTTTTCATGCCTTTAAAGGGGAAATATTATTCTAGTTATGAAAGGAAAGGAATTATTATATATTTTCTAATGTTGAAGATGGTCGACAATTCTCTATTTATAAAAAGTTTGTTGTTATCACAAATGTCTTGTTTCATATTTAAGTTCAAGCCAACAAAGTGGCGATTGAGTTGGAACACTACAAACAATCATGTACTACTTGGGTGATGCCCCTTGTAATATTTCTAGAGAATATCCATCCCCCTCTCACTTCACCCCACCGCAAAGTGATGCTAGTGGGTGCAAAGGAGGTGGTGGCCATTGGAGCCGCTCTCGGCGCTAATCCTTTAATAATGCACTTTAGTCCCCTCTCAACCAGCCTCCTTGGAGGAGCTTCTCTCCTCCACCTTCATCTCTACACTAAGGATGGGATGCCCCACACCACTCAGCTAGCTTGTTTGGGGATCACCGGCTTCCCTCAAGGAAAACACTCATGATAGTTTGAGCCTCCCAACTCTTCTCGATAAAATTCCAAGGCTGTCTCTCACCATATCACCCTCTCAGACCCCTGCCAATGATGCAAAAGAAGGTGGTCATACTGGATCTGGTTGGGATGTGATAGATAGTGGCAAAAATATACTCCATTCTTGTTAGCATGATTAGGACCCTCCCCCTATAAGACAATAATTTGTAGTGGTAACTTATCTTTCCGCCTATGTACTTTCTGATGCTTTATAATTTTCCTTATTTCTAGGATTTTCTGCAGCCTATTTTGGTTCTTGGTTTTGGGGAGTTCTTCTATACTACTCATTTTTTTGTGAATTATCTTGTATCATTTTACTTTTTAATATAATATAAGATCTTATTCATCAAATAATATAATGTTGAAAATGATATTATTGCTTATGTATGTCTTAATGAATGTAAGTATGTTCCTTACTCATTTTTTATCCTAATGATATCTCTTCCACTAATCCTATTGTAGATAGATTAGATGTAACTAATGATGAGGTCCCTTTAGATCCCTTAGACCAAACTAGACCACTAGTACTTGGTGTACCTAGTCATGATGTCATATCATTTAAATGGAATAGTTTTCCTATGACTATATTAAATTGTAAAATATAATCCTTGAATGAGACTCTTAATGTTTATGTTATAGCTACTCAAGATATCCTTTCTCCCATGCATGTGGTATGTGATTTACAAGGTAAGCTACATACTTTGAATCTAGAAAGTAATGTTTATTATGCCACAATTTATTCAAAAAATATATATGACAAGCCCGTATTCTAATCTTCCTTCCCTCATGATTTTTTCAGGCCTAAATTTTGATTTTTTGATGGGGCCTTCAACCCTTATCTCTATTTTAAGTATTGGAGATCAGCTATGTCCTCTTATGACAATGATGAAATGTTTTAGTTTATCCACCTTTCTAGTTGATTTATGAGTACATTTACCTTATTTACATTAAGGAAATGTTTAGTTAGCTACTGATTATATTCTATTATTTAAGGATAAAATGTAAGAATTAATATATAATCCAGTGGATTTATAAATGTAATACATATTTTTTCAAGGCCTCATCTTCCCTCTTAAGGAGAAATTGCTTCATGACACATGTGATTCGTTATAGCAATCTTTGTTTATTTATGTTATCAATCTAGAGCACACATTCATTCCCACACACACTTCCACAAGCTATCATGATATTGACCTCCACTTCATCGACACAACCTCACATCTACTACTCCACGTGATTTGCCTTCTCTTATCGAGTATGGTTAAGGTTTTTACATTACAGTAATACTTCCTATCATATTACCACCTGAAACCTACAACTACTACGAAGCCTCCTCCTCTCCCCAAGCACAAACCATAATGTTTTGAAAAGTCTCTCAATCATGTCCGCATGATATTTTACTTACTCTACTTGATTATAGCAATTGATTTGACTACCCTCTATTGACCACCACCCTCCTGTATCAGTTGGGGCAAGAAAAAGGCCAATCTTTTTGTAACCTCCATCATATTAATGGGCACCATGATGATGAATTTTAGTACACTAGATCAAAAACTCAAGTGGCTTGAAGACAAAGGAATTATCACGTCCAATACATGACTTTCTAGTAGATCCCCTTCCCCTCCTTTGTGAAATCAACTTACAGTGGCTGCGATCTCCCACGAAATGATCCCTCCTCTAATGAAACTAGTTTCTCATTACCTCTTATGAGAGATGTCCCTTGGAAGTGGAGCTCCTAATAATCAACCATGCTACAAAAGGCTAAGTATCAAATGGGTTGTGGAATAGAATAACAGTTTGTACTACAAAGCAATCAAGCTAATCATATATCTTCTTCAGTAATAATCAGCAAAACCCATAACGCAGCTAACTACTACTTCACCTGTAATTCATGACAATGCATCTTTGGGGTCCAAAGTGACCATGTGTCCCTTATTAGGTTATATTATTATGCCTTCTCGATTCGCAATTAAGTCACAAAATATTCCCCTGACATCATTGCTATTTCCTAAAACGTGGCATCCCTTATTAAATAACCGAGGGCGCATGAGAATCACACTTCCTTATTTCTTGATAGAATAGTTTCCTCGCATTAAACTCGCCCCTGCATACTTCGATGGAGGGACTCCTTCCATGCTATCTTTACCTACTATATCTACATTACATGTTCTTATCATACACATTCATTACACACAATTGTTATATTCACCAAGCATGATCAATTCCACACAATTCAATCACAACCATTGTACCCACCAATCAAAGTAACTATAATACCCAACATACATATCACATCAATTTCTATACAACTCAATCACATAATACATCATATACAAATCAGAATTTACTATCAACCAAGTACTCATAACATAACAATACCATATTTGCTCAAAACAAAAATCCATGTGTATGTATCATGTGTCATATAAATATATATATATATATATATATATCATGTGTCAGGGTCATGCCCTTCTACAATCATCTATACCTCATCATTGGTATTCTCATCCTCACTAGAAACATCCATGGGAGCTTGAGAACTCGAGGCCTCCCCTTGCATCTCTATGACCACAAGCATGATCACGATCTATAGTATCGTAGCCTGCTCCTAAGGGTTGAGAACTATCTATAATTAGCCTCAACATATATACATCTGCGCATTCATCATATATCACCTACCAAATCCTATATGTAGCTGTATGTATTAGGTGGATGTATGTATATATCCGTATAACTATGTATATACATATCCCGCTGTATATACATATATACATGTGACACATACCATATATATATATGTGTGTGTGTGTGTGTGTGTCATGTGTCACCCAAAATATCAGTATAATGAGGGTCATGCATATTTTACAATCATCTAGGCCTCATCACTGGCATCATCATCCTCATCTAGAAACGTCCATGAGAGCTTGAGAACTTGAGGCCTCCCCTACATCTCTTGCAGACACAAAATAAGCATGATCGCGATCTTATACTTTCATAGCCACTCCTACTAAGGTCCTTATCTCTACCCTATGCCTCAACATATTGTGCCTGCACACTCATCAATGTCTCCCTATAGCATCATTTATGGGAGCTCATATTCCTTCTCCTGCATCATCCCCTCCTGTGGAAGTGGGGCAATCTCAACTCCTTCTTGTCCCACTCAGGTGGTGCAATACAAGACATGTGGCGGCCTGCCATAACTTGAAACAATAGACAAACCAATACGCAAACTCACCACTAAACATCATCTTGCATGTACACTAATATCCCTCCATTGCACTACAACATTGCTATGAATGTTTCTTGTTAGGGTCCCACATAGACGCATCTACAATTGCGATCCAATACGTGTCCATCTCTGCAAACACAAAATACCATATCCTACATATTAGACATCACTAAAGGCACATACTTGCACTATCACAAATTATGAACCATAACTCACACATTACTTACATTATGCAATGGCCTCCTAGCTACGACATCCTCTAGCCACATTGTTTGCCTCACTTGTCGTAGCTCTACAACATCCTCTGCCCAGCCCTATATGGTCTCCATATGACCCCAGCTGGGTTCAACCTATCTAACAAAGCCCGAAAAGATAGTGTTCAGGCCTCGCTTCCTAGGCTCATCATGCTGCAAATATCTCCGAATGGGCCCAATCAGCCACACAATTACAACATGTGCTCACAAGCCGATACATGTAATAAGGTCATTGTTGCCACACCACCTCCATGGCTCTCCAAAGTGAATCTATACAACTCTCCACACAAACGGGCCAGCATACACAAAACCCATGCATAGTTGACACCATCATCCTCTATAGACTTGCCAATCTGCCACATCCTACATGAAATTGTCACAACACTTCCATCCACTGCAATGAATGAAGCTAATAATACTGCAATAAATTTCAGCACTCGCAGAACCCCAACAGTCACAATAGAACTAAGACGGATAATCTGCTTTGTAATGCAGTTTGGCCCCAACCAAAATCTCTACGCCTGCAAATTTGATATGGGACATCAGCTAGTAGTACCTGTTGTCTCTCTCCCACTATAGGTAGCCTTAAAATATGATAAACATCCTCCAATGTCACTAAATATCGTCCAAAATCTCTGCACCATGTGCATCTAATATGGGACATCAGCTGGTAGTACTTATACTCTCTCTCCCTCTACAGGTAGCCTCAAAATACGATAAACATCCTCTAATGTCACAATCACCTCCCCTATGGGAAGCCAAAATGTAGAAGTATCTAGGTTTCATCGTTCGTACAATGTTGTAATCAAGTGCATGTTTGGGAGCACCTCCCCAATCAAGCCACATGTTGCAGTCTGGCCCTGTCTAATACATCCTAGCCCTCATCATCTAAACCCAATGCAAGAAGGGTCTCCATATGACGACCACCACGGAAACTCTCTAGTGTGCACATCTCTCTGTGATGAACAATCAATCAAACATAACACATATTAGAATTTATTATCAATCAATGCCAAAATTGTCAAATAACACTAATAAATCTCAACTATAACACGACACATCAGTACATTCATTTTTCTGCACATTAGGTCTAGAACCATACAAATTAGGTTGAAATTGTACAGTCCTAGGTCAGGACCGTACCAAACTATACAGTTCCACCCTTTTGGCCAAATCCAAACCATTCGATCCTATATACATTGTTGGGCTCAAGTTCATAGAATTTGAAATTTTCACAAAAAATTGAAATCTACTACTATTTTTCCATTGAAATCACAAATTGCAAACACTTACCAACTCATCGGTTGTCTATGACTGAATGGCATCCACCACTCAATCAAATCACAAACATAAAGCATCTCTGGCACACGACATCCTATCTCACTTAAAGCAACAATTGATATCAATCGCAGTACAAATAAAGCACTATTTGACTTTTCTAATTTACTATTTATAGTAAATGGCCTCTTGGGCCTATAGTTACTAAATCTAACCAACATTGACTAGCTACTAAATGCTTCAGCTTCTACATCTCATATCTTGGCCTCTGTCTATCCAAATTCTGCACCGTTTATGGTTGGGATTGTTGTTCCCCCTATTTCCACACTAATATGTGACTCTGCTATATTTTACCTCTATTTGGATTCCACGATCCCCTTTTTCTATTATGCTATTTATGCACTCTTCCATGTTTAATTATTATATTCAAGCATACAATTTTCTACTAGCTCTACTCTTGTACTATTTACTTGATCACTATTTCTAAATATTCAATACTATTCTATCCTACTATATAGACACAATTCTCTATTCACTGTTTTCTACAATTGAATCCCCTATCTATGTTCCTACTCTCAATGACAAACACAAATGCACAATATCACTACAATCTCTATGTGTGCATTATCACAATTTCGCAACTTCATATTCTCAACATTCTAACTTCGGACTCTTTACAGCAGTTTAATCTCTACTATCACTTACTTTCCCCTCAAGTGATTCTATTTCTGCTCATCCCTTTTGTCAAAAGGGGGCAGCTATATGGGTTGGCTATGCAAGGCCATCCTACTCCTGTACAAATCAATACAAGACCTAGGGACCAAAGGATCAACTTTGGATACAAAGATGCACTGAATACTAAGTTACTAAGTTGCAAACAAACGTGCCACTGCATTTATAGCAAATGCAGGGGCAAACAATTGTCAAATTTACAAACAATTAACACTACAATTACTACAATACACCTGTATAATGCATAGTGGGGGCATGAGACATCATTCCCTTTCGACTTTGCAAGGTTTTCAAACTTTTGGGACCTAGATCTGTCTACAACATTGTGGTCCCACAAAATGGGAAGTGTTATTTTGGGGCCACTAGAAAGCTCTGTGACACTCTTCCCTTGCTGACAAGACACCCAATTCCCACCTAGTTATCAAATACCTATTGGGGACTGATCACCCCCAACTTTCCATGAACATGCCAAGTGTAATCTCCATATCTTTGAGTACACCTCTTGTGTCTATTATACCCTCCGAAGACTTATAGCACACTTCTCCCTATCTTCGCATGGGTCATATCGATGGCTCATGTTGTTCACCATGCTTTGGTTACTTGCTCGATGTGCCTAACAACTTTTTTTGCTTCAACACTATCAGGTATAATCTTCTTATCCTTTAAACTAGTAAATTTTAATCACTAGCATAAAGGGGGGCATTGTAGACACTAAAATTAGCACAAAAATGTTATTGCCTCATCTTAATGTAAATATTTATATATGTGAGTATTGAGAAACTAAGTCTTAGTTATATAAGTATTTAATTTTTCACTATTACATGGCATGATTTGTCTTCTGATTTTTGACTTACTTGATTCTTCCTTATGTTTTTAAGTTATGTCACTAAGATATATTGGTACCTAAAATTCTTCTATTATTTGATTAGTTAAGTTAAAATTTTTGTACTATTATTTATTCTTTTCATTCTTTTTAAGTGTGTAAGAATTTTGGAAGCATGCATTTTAAAAAAGACAGAAAATAACATACGAACATCGAGGGAAGGAACTATGAAGGGGGAAAAGAACAAGAAATAAGAAGCGTGCATGGGTGAGAAATTCACTATGCTGGAAACATAAAAGATAAGGATAAAAAAGAAGGAGGTGTGGAGGAAAAAGTGGATGGAATAAATATAACAACTTTACAGACATAGGTGATTAAAGAATGCAAAGTATCAAATCAAGCATTGAAGTTTCCTGCAGGTCAAAAAGCAAGTAGCTGAAAGAAGAGTGGCATAAACGTTGTTCCACATACTAGTTAGAATATATTTTTAAGACTCAAGGCTAATAATATACTTGTCAAAACTAGTGAAACGAAATTCCCCACCAGTATAAATACCCCTTAAAACCTTGTAAAATGGATGGACAAACTTGAACATGTAGATGAATGAATACAGAGGCTGGTTAAATATTTTATAAGAAGTTTTGGTGAATATATTGTTATGTTTTGCGAACAATGACTCAATGTATGAATACTATGTTCAACTAAGCAGTATGAAGTAATTGTTATGGAACCATCCTTTGTATGTATCTGCATGTATAATTAATTTTTCTCTTGTTATATGTATCAATCTTCATGATTCTCTTAAGTTTGGTAAAAAACTTCTCTATCAACATGTTAAATGAGATAAGAGCCCAACTTATATCATGCCTTGGGTAGCATGCTAAAGTTAATTACCTTAGTGTCAAAGGATAGTGTGGGGGACATAGTGATATTAGTTTGCATCAGCATGGTACAAATTATGTGCACATAAAAGGTTAAACTAGACTCGCAAAAATATCTTTGACATTTAAAAAAAAAAATTCACTTTTGATGGATTTGGTCCAAGACTGTACATATTGGTAAGAACTGTACTATGATCTGTTTACTTGATATATACTGTCCCAATCCCCTTTGGTTTTTAGGTCCTTCATACCTTTTGGGTCTCTTTGTTACTCTTTTTTTGTGTTCTTATGATTTTTGGGTCCTCCTTGCACTCCACTAAGGTTCAAATTTGGTTTAAGTAAAGGAATCCTACATATTAAATTTTACTCTAGGAATTTATCATCTAGAAAAAAACTCATATAAGTACCACTTATTGAGCTAGGAAAATAAGAATTTGTTATTTCATACTACATATCACAAAACAAGAAGGCATAAATCTTATAGGAAAATATAATTACAAGGGTTATTATGGGATACAATTAGTATAACATGTTACATGCGTGGTAGCACAAGGTAATATCTAGGTTAAGGATTTTAGTTATATACACACTTAAACAAAGCACTAGGATAACTACATCAATTATAAATTGTATTGAAATGCTTGATGAATCACAAAAGGTGTGACCTATGAGGTCATTCTAACTCAAGCATATGCATGTTTTATTTTAATATAATGTATGCTTTAGGTTTTTGTAGGAATCTAGATTTGTTTTGTAGGTACAAGTGTAACATCTAGGGTAACAAACGAAATCAAATATATCAAAATATGACACAAGAAATGATGAAGCGACACAAATGAAACCATGATCCTACCATCTACATAGGTCCAAAACCATACATGTAGGCCTATTTGTGGAATATGGTCCTAACTGAGCTATATTGTCTTGCCCTTACACATTTGAGTGAGTACTATTTATTTGGGCATATTAAGAATTTTGTATCCCTTATAATTTATCAAAAAAATTATCATAGGTCAACTTAAGTGAGTTAAGTCACCTCTCGAAACCTAATTGTACTCTTAATTACTTTAATAGTTTGGCATGCTTACAATACTCTAGTTTCCATTATGTAATTGTAAATGAATGTGATATGAATTAAGAACATTCCAATAACATTTGTTTAATCCAATATAAATGAATTAAATAACCTCATTTAACTATTTTAGGTTTGATATAGGCAATCTTCCTAAGAAAATTAATTTTACATTATTGTGTAAACAATGAAGCAATAACAACACTACATCTTAGGTAGGGAGACACTTATTCATTTTTATCACAAGCCACTTTCATTTTTGCAAATGCAAAACAAGATGGTGAATGTGTGACACATGAATTAGATGTATTGCCCTTAATAGTTCCATCTCATGGTAAATCATGAGAAAGGAAAGGATATTAAGGTAGTATATTGCTTTAGTCAAATAAGAGTACATGCACTCATCATAGTATTAGACACACACATAAAATATATTTCTTGAATTGGGTATCCCTCCACTTAGTCAATAAGGAATTTCTAGATGTCAATTCCTCTCTTGTATTTAGTGAATATGTTTGGGAGTAATACCTACATGATCAACTTCTCTACAAGTGTGTCCATATTTGTGTAAATGATGGTTTACCTCACTGGAGATTCATTTGGCAGGTGTACCATGAAAATAATTAAGGACACTTAAGTGTTACCAATACTTTAGTTGCATTGCAGTCAATTTTCTACTAGCTATACATGCATGTGGATGTGGAGCACCATATCAAGTCCTACATTTCTTGTTGGATATCCAAGTTTGTGGGAAGAAAATTAGAACTCTACACACCTCTATTAGTTCCATTCAAACCATGTGGATCCATCAACATGAATTACATGAATATACTACCTATGAAAAATCACCAATATAGTGCATTGTTTGTTGTGGTGGATAGGCTCTCAAATATGGCCATCTTGGTACCTTACAGGAAGAGCGACAAAGCTAAAATTGTGTAAACATTATTTAGCCACATTTGGATTTACTTTGGGCTCTCCAAATCCAATGGATCCAACCATAATCCTTGTTTTTTTGTATTTATGGAAAACATTATGGGAATTGATGGGTAAATAGTTGGATTAATTTACAACATTTCATCCTTAGATGCATGGGAAAACAAAGTTTCTTAACCGCACTTTAGTTCATATTTTGTGAACATACAATAATGTACATGCTTTCACTTGGGATGATAATTTTTTTTACATCCAATATGCCTACAACATAGCTATCCATAGTTCTATGGGACACTATGTCCATTCTAGACATGTTCTGGGTTCCAAATATGGTCACCTCTATATATCTTCTACCATGTACCAATAGGCATGAAGTCACACACATAGGAAAGAGAAGTGGAAAAATAATAGACGTTTATACACCACATCTAGGGTGTTTATAATATGTTCAAAAAATTATCTCTCTCATAGTAGAAATACAAAGATTTTCATGAATAAAATTGACAACCTCATGCGTTTTTAGTAGGTGATAATTTTTTGTTGCATCTTTAGAAATAATGCTTCAATAATATACACTAAAAGATCAAACTTATATGCCACGTTCTATACACCATCTTCAATGAAACTTGTGAGAATTCCTTTTTTCTTGATCTTAATCCATACTTGGGTATACCTAGTATTCAATTTGGAACTTCTAAAGCCTTATTTACATCCACTTCTTGAGCTAATTGAAATAATCCACCCTTCCTATTTAGACCCTCAACATTTTAATCCTACAAATAAGGACCTAATTATTGCAATCATAAAAACACACACCCAATCAGGCACTCATGTTCATAATTTTAAAGGCCTAACACTATATTGATAAAAATAATTAGAACAATATTTAGCAACTCCAAGTGTAGTTTCTGCAACTCAATAATGACATAATGGGATAATTTCTCTTTAAGAAAGGGAGAATGATATAAGTACTGCCATGCATGTGAAATCTTTCCTCATTTGTGTACCAACAAAAAATCTTACACATATCTCATTTTGGATAAATAATTCTTTGTTACATAGTGTGCAACATATATTACATAATTATGCACAACACTAGCCGAATTACACTTGCTCACATTCCTATACCAGACACAATCACACAATGTTCAATATCCTTCTCGTGTCATCTTGTAATTGTGTACTCTTGCATGTTTTCCAATTCCTATGATTCTCTCAACACATCTTATGCATGCTAAGATTTCTCCACCTTGGTCTTGTGTACCTATACCATTGTACCAGGAAAAATTTCAACATCCACTTGGAAACTTTTAGTTTTCATGCAAAATGTCAACTGACACTTTTTGATTTTATAACACACTAGGAATCATCCCATGTAACCACCAATTCTAGAAACGTTACTACTACGAAAATCATGAAAGTAACTTAATCATCACGCATATCAAATGGAGTGATGGTAAACAATTCTATCATCATAACAAATTATTGTAATAACCTTCTCACATTATATAAATTTATCGTAACCATTACAAGGGAATATGTATACCCAATTAATAAATTCAAAGATTTAGTATGCCCTTTTTCATAAACTATATAGTCCATAGTTCTACTCCATCATAATACTCTACTTGTAATTTTCTTCCAGTAACCTAGACAATTGGTAAAGATGCATTATCCATTGAATAAGAGATTTCCTTCTTGGTATTTCTCACTATTTTATACACATTTATACTTCCCTATTCACCAACGATGAATACAATTTACATTTTTTTACAAATAATCTTTTGTTAAACATTATGTTGTGATTGGTCCATTACATTTAATAACCCACGTGCACTCTTTTGTAACCCTTACTACTCCAACTAGTATAAGATGGACTCCTTGCATTTGGTCCTAAACTCCGTGGTGAAAATTAGAAGTTCAACAAAATTCCAAAATGCCAAAAGTTAAGATGGTCAACTAATTCCAAAAATGTCAAAAGTTAAAATGGCAAAAGAAATAAACAAAGTATCAGCACTATGTGGATGGTTGGCTATCATTACTATTGACTTGGGTAATTAGTGTTTATTTTTTTTACCCAAAATTATTATCACTAGAGTTAATCACTCACATTCATCTATGGCATAAGAATCAATAATTTAAAAAATATTAGATACATTATTAGAATCCATTTTATTTTAGAAGCCTGATTTCAACATAGTGAGAGGTTTTTGAATAATATGGATACTTTTTACTAAGTCTAACACTTTTAATTAAAATTTTGGATCTTAATAATTTTGTTGTCATAAATTAAGCACAATCAAATACATCATATAAACACATTAGGGTTGCATAATATTATGTCTAAAAGAATTATAGTTTAGAAAGATTGTTTAACAATGAAATTATATTTTTAGGTTTTGTTTTCGAGTTATATTGTTTATTTCTTTATTTTTAGATCTTGCATTGCAATTCATGTGTACTTATAATCCCTCTTTTTTAATGCCCGCGAGTGTTAAAGAAAACAAAATGAATTTAGGGGTTTCTGTTCAATGGAATAGTGTTGATTTATCAAGTTTTTAAGTGAAAATAATAATAATAATAATAATAATAATAATAATAATAAATATTGTAAAGAAAATAATATGCATCAAAATAATTGATAATATTTATTTCCCAAATAACTTATAACAATTGTATATTTATAATAACAATATTAATATACAAATTGAAATTCAACAATTAAAATAAACTGAATTAAAAAGAATGGAGGGAAAAATCTTTCTAAATTGTAAACTATAATCCAAACAATTTTTCAAACCATATACTTCATTCTAAAAAAATTGTAAGTCCAAAATAGTTTTTCACTCAATTTACACCAAATTAAATATGCTTAAAAGTATAAAAGTAAAAAGGCATAAATTAACATTAAATAAAACCCATGGACCATTTTAAAATAGTACACTTCGTAACTTCATAATCATTAGGGTACCTAGTGACTTCTTTATGTTTGCAAGACAAACATAATTTGTTCCTAACTAAAAAATATGCTTATTGGAATCCACGTAAGTTAATGGACATTTATATACATATATGTGAAATCCCCATCTATAAAACACTAAAATAATCCTTCGTGTTTTCCCCAAAGTCGACATATTACATTAAACGGTTTTAATTTTGTTTGAAAACGTAACCATGCAAATACCTAAAGTTTGTTTCTTCCGATTGGAATATTTTGAAATTGACAAATGATCTTTTGTAGGTGTAATTCTTATATTATTAATGACAAGACTTGTGTAAAACAAATACATATTGCTTTCACATAAACTCATATCAACACTAACAATTTTTTTGGTTTGGTTTGGTTAAAGGTTAAGGTTTGGGGAGTATCTATTTTGTTTTTTTTTTTTAATAATGGCAAATAGTTTTTTGAAAGGGACTATACCCTTGAATACAAAATAAGGCCTTTAAGCCGGAATAAGAGTGAGAAACATAGCAGGACTAACCAAGTCCAGGTGATACAATGAAATTCCACTTAGCCCAGAAACAGCTACACAATCGAGACTTAACAAGGAGTATCTATTTTGTTAAAGTTGTTGAAGATATTTTATATTTCATTTTTTTTTTTTAGGTGTTTGAGTCATTGCATTTAACAAGGATTAATTTTTTATGAATTTATTGTGAACGTAACAACTTCATTAATGGACTAACAATCAATTAACCTTTTTTTTATATATAATTGTAAGTAATAGGTTATTTGGTGTTATTTTTGAAAAGAATTTAAAATGAATGAATGAATGAAGATTTTTAGAGTTATAAGATGTACTAAAACATATATTCAATTTTGAGAAGTTATTCAAAGAGATTTTTTTGATAATATGAAGTCACTCATTCTTAACCAATTAACAATTATGTTAATAAACAAGTCACTTATATTATGACATCACTTCATAACTTAATAATGATGGTGTCTATAACACTTTGAATGTAATTAACCTATCAAACATTATCTTTACTTTAAATTTATATAATACTCTTAAAAAATGATCATAATAAAATCATATTTATAAATATAATTTGTGGTCTATCATTAATTTTTTTTTATAAATGAAATATTTAAAATAATTTAAATAAACTATTACTAAAATAAATTCTATAACTATTTTATTTTTTTAAAATGTTTTTTTTTAACTCTTAAAATGTCTTAATTTTGTAAAACTTAGTTAATATTCATACCTTTGGCCACCAATGTTCTTATTCTCACCCCTCGGTGCATTGAGTATATGTAACCTCTTTTTATATAGCATTGATAAGATTATTGCCAAAATTTACAATTACTAGGTGTCACTTTGAAAGTGCATACTTGTCAAGATGTTCTCTCTTTTTTCAATTTAAAATAAGATTTTATGAATATCGAATAACCACACTGATATATTTTATATTAATAAAATTTATTTATAGAAAACATAAGAATTTGAATTTCGTAGATGATTTGAGATGTCCTCTTTCAAAATTTAGAGATATTTTAAGAATAAAAATTTAATATTTAAAGAGTAATTTTTAAATTACCAATATTCTTGGTAAAAGTAATTAAAAGACATAATTATATTGTTATCATAAGTTTTCACAATTTATTCTTAAATAAATAGTTATTCAACACATTACATATAAGATTATTTCATAATCTATTTTATGACTAATTTTAAATTATTTTTCAAGTTTCTAATTAATTTAGGAAAAAAGATAATTATTTTGATAGGGTAGAATTTGTTAATATGTTACGAAGTTAAAATTAGAGATAAAATTTGTAGACAACCCTAAATTCACATACATGTTTCCAATATTATCTTACTACATCTTGTTATTCACCTTTTTATGATTGATTAATTAAAAAGATTAATCATACACATTATACTCCTTTGGATTAATTAAATTAATCCTTAGTACCCTTTAGCTAGCTTAATTATTATTTATTAAATAAATGATTAATTAGTTACTATGTACATTATAGCTAATTAAATTAGCTATCTAATTAGGAAAATATGCCTATTTTCCTAGTCAACTGCCACTTTGGACACCACTTGGAATCCACTTCTTCATCCCAGTCAACTCCACTTAGACTTCACTTCACCAGTCTGGTCAACTACACTTCTAGAATCCTAGAAAGATGGAGGCAATTAAATTACATGCACAACCACCTTTCTAGATGCAACTTCTGCCAATTAATTCCATTAATGCCCCTTAATAGCAGTTATTCTTCCTACATCTTTTCGGTCCCCTCAAATGTTATTTTTTTAGCATGTGCAATCAATTAGTTTTAAACAACATCCAACCACTACTTAGCCTTATAAAACATAGGCTTATCCTATCTCAAATCCTCTTGGATTTCCCATACAATAACTCTGTCAAATTTTCTCGAACTCCTCTTATTTTGGAAGCAACAATCCAAACCAACATCTACTCATAACATTGGTCTATTTCCCATTTGGAGGTCATTCAAGAGTATCCACGATCAATGTTTTACAAGTTTACACAAGCTAAGCTTCACACAACCTTACATTGAGGTTTGCATTAAGGATTTACTTAAAAAGTATATTGCATTGTTTTGTTTTTTAATCTTTCATTATCAGGTAATTTTCATTGTTCACATTCTGGCACGCCCAGTGAGATCGCATCCATTTTCATTCATTTTTATTTCATTTTTCATTCATCTTGTAGTGCATATTTTCATTAAACTAACACTTGTGCTTTCCATTGTTTGATTAACATCTATATTTGGTGTTTTTTTTTGTGTTATTGTGTTTTCCAAGATTATTTTTGGCTACACTCCATAGGAATCTGATAGCAAAATTACATTTTTTGTTGCTTTTATACATTTTTGTGGTGTTTGTTGTAGTTTCTAATAGCAAAGACCATATTTATATGACAAAATTTTGTCTTTTCTTTTAGTACTTTTCCCTCCACATTTAGTAGACTATTTAGCTATAGCTAAAATTGGGAAAAAATAATTTCTTGTTCATGTTGTTTTCTGGTTTTTTAACAAGTAATTTTTTTTTAATAAATCCCTGCTATATCCTAACTCCCCCCTACCATGTCAGCTCAGTCAAATCAGTTACCCGAATCAACCCCTATCTTACCCTACTCCTAACTACCCGCTCGTTCGTCGAGAAAACTATCTCCTCACATACCTCCCTGGTATCGGCTATCCCCCTCTACCCTGATATCTCAACCTAATTTTCACCCTAGCTTGCCTATAGGAATAAAACTTAGGTTAATTCAGAATTAGTTGATATTTGAATAAATGTAATAAGTTAAAGTATGTAATTTAAATACTTTAAACTTATGTCAATATGTATTAGTTATCCTTATTTTTTAGTTAACTAAGTGATTTTGTTCTCATTGAGTCATTCCTATGTTTGTGGGATCATGTTCTATCTTGCATATTTTGTTCTCAGATGATTTCCATGAGGGGCAATAGGGGCAGTTAGAGGCAATATGTTATTCAAACATATTTTCTCAGATTAGGTGATTTGTTTCCATATATTATGGATGAGATAGAAGATGTCCAATATCTATAAATATTGCAACTCTTTCATTTGTTTATAATGCTTGATTTTGATATTAATAAAATACACAAGTTCCGTCTTGTTTATGTGTAAAGATTTTGTGTCAAGTATTCATTGTCAAGATTTATTGCATAAGATTTATTTCATTGTCAATTTATGTGTATAGGGGATTTCAACGATCTCCAATGTGCCTGCATTAAAAAAAAAGACTACAAATTCAACGTGGAGAAGATTTGCAACTTGCAAGAAAAACCTGCGTTGAAATAAGGAAGAAAAAGTTGCCTCTAAGAAAAAAATACTTATGTACAAAGAGAAATAAAAAAAACTACGGCCAATGATTATTAAAGCGAGTAAGGCAAAGAGATAGAGGTGGCGGCGGAGAAAACAAGGTGCATGCAAGCCAGGTAATCCCTAATCGAGTGGTGTTTTTAATAATCTTGTTTAGTGTTTTAGATGAGGTACAACCTCATATTCGTGAGGACAAAACAACAAAAGAATCTTGGGACAAGTTGAAAACAGTATATGAGTCCAAAAATAAGAACACAATACTTCATCTCTAGAGTCAACTATTGAACTTGAAAATGCAACCAAATGAGAAATTTGAAATGTTTTTTAGAAGAGTAACAACTTTGTGTGCATCAATTCAATATTTGGAAGAAGTAACTGACACATCACTCATTCCTATAGTATTGAGAGTTCTTCCTCCTTCTTATTGGATTTTTGTGACCATGTTAAACATAACTAGTCAAACAACAACTTTTGAAGAGTTAGTGAATATTCTACAACAAGAGGAAGCTATCTACTCAACTATTGAAACTGAAGAGCAGGCACTTGATTTTAATAAAAAAGGAAAATAAATAGGCTAAGTCTAGTAAATAGCCTCAAAAGCAAGGTAATACTCAACAAGGCCAAAATGACCAACAAAAATGTCTTATTTGTGGTTGAAAAGGACATAAGTTAAAAAATTGTTGGTACAACACATTCCAACAAAAATTTTCAAGTGTTAAAAATATTGATTAATACCAACAAACAAAATCAAGCCAACAAAAGAGTAAAAAGGGAAAAAATAATCAAAAGTGGAAGAAGATACAAACTCAACAAGGAAATGTAGCCGAACAAGAAGATTAATTTGATGATGATTACTTCCTATATTTTGCATAGTCAAATGAAGTATCCAATTCTACAAATCAAATTTAGTATGTCGACTCGGGTGCAACTCGAGACATGATAGGAACGAAATATTGGTTCTTCACAATGACTAAAACACCCACCAAAAATCATGTCTCTTTGGGTGATGATACATCATACAGTGTTGAAGGCATTGGTTCCATTTCACTACCATTGGAAAATATAATTGTAAAATTACAGATGTTCTTTATGTCTCTGGTTTAACAAAAAATATATTATCCGTGATTCAATTATTAGATCACAATCTCAAAATTGACTTTAATTGTAAAGGCGGTAAAAATATGTTCCTAATTTGAGATAAGTCACGAAGCTTGGAAATTGTTGCAAAAGCTTCAAATGTGGGAAGAATTTTTCAGTTGGATTTTGTTCAACGAAATGATCAAGCACTTATAGCTAATGATACATTATCAACTCAACTATGACATCGAAGACTTGGACATGTCAGTTTCAGCTATCTTGACACACTTCGTTGATACAATATGGTTAGAAGTTTTCCACTTATAAAAAAGGGTATAGATAAATGTCATCATTGTTTGGTAGGAAAACAACATAGAGCACCATTCAAACATAGTAAATTTAGAGCTAAAGCAAAACTTGACTTGGTGCATACTGATCTGTGCAGACCAATGAGACCTAGCCACTCTGGGTTTCAATATTTCATACTCATTGTTGATATTTTTCAAGAAAAATGTGGATATATTGTCTTTCTACAAAATACCAAGCTTTTAAAACTTTCAAGAAGTTCAAAGCTCTTGTTGAAACAGAGTATGATAGGAAAATAAAAACACTCTGCTCAGATCGAGGGGGAGAATACACCAACAATGAGTTCAACGTTTTTTTGCAAACACATGGCATTCGTCATCAAATGGATCCTCCTCACACACCCCAAAAAAATGGTGTTCTTGAAAGGTGAAATCTTACTATCATGGATATGGTGTGATGTATGATTGATGATGCAGGTTTATCAAAAACATTTTGGGTCGAAGAAGCTAAAACGGTAGTCTATTTACTAAATAGAGTTCACACTACAACTCTTGATGGAGCAACACCATAGGAAGCATGGTCATGGAATAAGCCGTCTATTTCACACCTTAGATTTTTTGCATGTAAAGCGAGTATGCACATTTCTAAGAAACAAAGAACTAAGCTTGATATGAAATCAGAAAAAGTTATCTTCTTGGGATATAATGATGAAGCACTTGGCTATAGACTTATGGATCCAAGAACAAGGAGGGTATACACTAGTTAGGATGCTGAGTTCTTTGAGAAGAAAGAAGAAATTTCTCCTTCCATACACTAACATGATGAAAAAATCATCCCTAAAGTGAAAACAGTGGATGGTAATCACTTTTATGAAGACATTGATGATGGTGAAGATGGTGAAATTCAACCTCTCACAGGAACCACAAAAAGTATGCCTAAATGGTATACAAGTATGATGATAGATGTAAAATTGGATAGTGTCCTCGATACATCTACAACTAGAATGAGGACTCATAGTATGGCTGGAAACGAGGTCAATTTGGCCTTAATGGGTAAATTTGTTGAAATAACTGAGCCTTCCAAAGTTTTAGAAGCCCTATAGTTTAAACCTTGGAAAGATGATATGGATGCAGAATATAATTCACTTATGAAAAATAATACATGGAAACTTACAGATCTTCCACCAGGGAAAATTTTGATTGGATGTAGATGGATCTTCAAAATAAAGTACAAAGCAAATGGAAAAATTGATAAACACAAGGTTAGATTAGTTGCTAATGGATATGCTCAAAAAGAAGGCATTGATTATGTGGAGACTTTTACTCCCACAACTAAGATAAAAATGTTTAGGTTAATATTTGCTCTAGATGTACAGTTTGGTTGGAAAATACACTAAATGGATGTGAAAAGTGAATTTCTTAATGGTGATTTATAGGAATAAGTTTACATGACTCAACCAGAAGGTTTTTTCATACCAGGTAAAGAGGAAAAGGTATGTAAACTCATAAAATGACTATATGATTTAAAGTAGTCTCCCAAGGCATGGTATATTAAAATCAATGAGCATCTCATTCAACATGGATTCAACAGGAGTCCATACGATCCTAATATCTATCTAAAAAAGAAAGGGGGGAGATAGTGATCATTGTAGTATATGTCGATGATCTAGTCATCACTGGAGGATCAGTGAGGATGATTGAGTCAACAAAAAAAGATCTAACACGATCATTCGACATGATCGATCTCGGGCTTCTACGTTATTGTCTTGAACTTGAATTTTGGAAAAGATAAAATCATATCTTTGTGTCACAATTTAAATACACCAAGAAAACTCTTGAGAAATTCAATATGATGGATTGTAAGCCATATTCCACACCTATGGCTCGACAAGACTTCAACTGTCTCGAACAGATCCATCACCACAAGTAAATGCAACTCTCTATTGGTAGTTAATTGGAAGTCTCATCTACTTGAATTACACTATGCCGGATATCAGCTATACAATCAACTATCTTTCACGATTCATGCAAGAACCAAGGAATTCTCACTAGAAAGAAGCAAAGCGGATACTGAGGTACATCAAAGGAACTATGGATTATGGCCTAGAATACAACATGATATTCAAATTCAGATCATGTAGGAAACATAGATGATAGGAAATCCACTTCAGAATATCATACAACAGGTGGAGCTGTCTGTGAAGTGATATGGATCTAACGTATACTTGAAGGATTGGGAATACCATAGAAAGATCCAACTATCCTACATGTTCATAACGAAGGAGTAGTAAAACTTGTTTGGAATCCAATTTTTCATGAGCATACAAAACACATTGAGGTGCAGCTATATTTCATTCATGAACATGTTCAGAACAACAACGTCCAACTCTAATATTTTCCAATAGATATGCAGCGTGCAAATGTCTTCACAAAGTCACATGCTCTAGGTAAATTTGAGGGTTTTAGAGAATTTCTCTCTTGTTCACTTGAGACCATGTTGAATTAAGGGGAAAAATGTTAGGAATAAAACTTAGCTTAATTCATCATTAGTTGATATTTGAATAAATCTAATAAGTTAAAGTATTTAATTTAAATACTTTAAAATTATGTCTATAGGTATTAGTTATCCTTAGTTGTTAGTTAATTAAGTGATAGTGTTCTCATGCCTATGTTTGTGGGGTCATGTTCTATGTTGCATATTTTGTTCCCAGATGATTTCCATGAGGGGCAATATGTTATTTCTGCATATTTTCTTAGATTAGGTGATTTGTTTCCATATATTGTGGATGAGATAGAAGTTATTCAATATCTATAAATATTGCATCTCTCTCATTTGTTTGTATAATGCTTGATTTTGATATTAGGAAAATACACAAGATCTGTCCTATTTCTATTTAAATCTTCTGTGTCAAATATTCTTTTCAAGTATTCATTGTCAAGATTTATTTCATTATCAAGATCACCCACCATCCCTACTCGACGATCTACCCAAACCTCACCTTGCCAAGCCCTATCAACTCACATCCTAACCTAGTTACCCTCCCCAACCTACACTCCTAACCTACCTAGCAATTTCCCTAGTGAGCTAACCCCTCCTATCCCCTATGAGCTAGCTCGACCCTAACCCTACCTGATCCCTAGGCTCGTCGATCTTGAATCACTCAAAATATATGCCCCAGATCTACCACTTACCTTGCCGTAGACCTCACATACTCCCGACCGAGCCCATCCTTTATGATCCCAACACAAAGCTTCCGCCGAGTTCCCTAATCCTGCAATCCCTACTACGTAGACACCACAACGACCTCCCAGACCCTCCGTTCAACGAGTGAGCTCACCTTTTACACATTAAATCCATGTTGCAGACCCCTCTGCCTCCAAGTCACACCCTTCCATTGCACACAATGCACTTAGAATTTAGGTTTTGATTCATTTTTTTAGGGTTTTTCATTTCAATTAGGTATTTTTCTTTTCTATTAGTTTAGCTTAGTTTAATTTAGGTTAGTTTATTAGTTTAACACCTAACTCATTGTTAAAAACTTAGGCTTCACTCTTTGTTCAAGTCTAGTTTTATTTTCTTATTATTCTTATTTATTATCAATTTTTTACAAGTTTAATTGGTTTATTTTACCTTAGGATTTAATTATGTTATTTTACTTTGTTAATTAATTGGTTCTAATCTAGTTTAAATAATTCAATTATGTTTTATAAACATCAATTAGTTTTTTAATTAATTAATTATTTATTTTTCTTTAATTAATTAAGTTAGGTATTTTAATTCCATTAAGCCTCTATCATTCTTTTTTTTCATCAATTTCACTAAGTAGACTAATTGGGTATGTGCACAAATATGGGGGACCAAAAAGCATACACAAATTCATTTTTTGGTCATTTTGGCCATAACGCGCTCGCGTTATCACTTGGTTGTGCTATAACACAAAAGGGGAAAATCGATGTCACGTTATAACGTGAACGCATTACAACTCAAATTTACCAAGTCAAAACACACTCATGTTCCTGTTTACAATGTGTTATATCACGTTAGCTATAATGTGTTATATCACATTATCCCTCCCAAATGGACATATTCCAAATTGGAAATAGGAACAAGAACACATTATAACACACTTGCATTATAGCGCGCTCACATTTCATCTTCTTTAGGTTTGAAATTTTCAATCTATAGGCTTGGATTTTCCTTGGATATCCAAACCTAAGGTTTGGCCTGTGTAATTCGTGAACAAAATCCATTTTGACAAAAAATATAAAAAATCTCATGTGTACACTCTGATATCTTATACATTATAATATAATATTTTAAAAAATTATATTACTATGTCAAGCTCGTTTTTACCTTGGTGATGATATACTTCTTTCTAAAATTCCCTTAGTTTAAGGATTTCATTCATTTATTAGTGCCTTCTTTTCTTTCCAAAACCTATGCATACATTTTTATACACAACTTATGATTTTTTCATCCAAATTTCAAAAAAAAAATCCTCATCTAAACTCCATTCTACATGCATTAAAAAAACTAAAATTCGACCATTTTTCTCAAAGTTATAGGGGTGTACATACAAATATTTCATTTTTCGGATGTGTGCACTTTGAAAATTAATAACAAAAAATATATTCATCCAAAAATTATGAAAATTTAATGGAACCTCATACATGGTCTTAGATAACTTTCTAATGAAGGGATTTGAAAAATAATTTATAACACTTCAAAAATAGGGGGGGAAGGCCCACACACAATAGGTTCTTATTTTTTTGACACAAAAATAGACATACTTTGTGTGCGCACCACATTTGAATCTCTTAATCTCAAATCTTATTTAAAAAATAGTAGTTTAGAAAATAAATTATGAGCTCTACAGTACTTATTCTTATCACTTTGTCAAATTTTGAGCACATGCATTCCAAATTATTAAATGAAGTTCATGTTTCGTTGAGTTCAAGAAAAGTGTGTCCACTTTTGATCCCCTTTTGGTCCCCCATTTCCATGCACTTACCCAATTGTGAAACTTGATTTTAGAGGGTTATTGAATGTTTATGTCCCTTTATTTTCATTTTTTTATGAACTTTTTGCAAACATTTAATCATTTTGCAACATGCACTAATGTTTCATGGTTGTCTTCGTTTATGTCTTTTTTTTGTTTTCATTTTTCATTTTTGTGAAGTTGATCCCAACACTTCATGCATATTTTATTCTCTCACGCTTTTAATAAGCGATCTTGAGAATCATAAACATGATTGTATTTTTTTTCATCGTTTTCTCTTTCTATACCTTGAGAAAACTACTAACACTTGTTTTTAGAACCATATTCTGAAAACCATTTCTCAAAAATACTAACTACAATTTTCCTTGATCGTGTGCTAAGAAAACTACTAATACTTTGTGTGCAAGGAACCTCTTTAATCAAGATAAAATAAACCATTCACATTGTATTTGTAGGTTTTGTTGACAAGGCTATTTCCCAACTGCTATAACCATGGGAAGTGCTTTGACTTGAGCCATAAAACTGATTTAAGGAGTACCAAAGGAACCCCAAAGTAGTCAGCACATTGAGGGAATTAGCTGACGAAATGGGTACACCCATCCTAACTAACTAGTACACCTTGTAAAATTAGAGTCACGAATATCTAGTAGTGGTGACCACAATGTGATCCAATGTGAGTAATATATTTTCTCGGGGTTTCAAAGGGGGTAAAGTAAAGCCAACAGCTAAAAATAACACCACACTCGATCAAGTATACTACTGACACCTAGTTGAGAGAACCACCTAGGAAGCCACACCTTGACCAAGACAATTTACATTAGAGGCCAAATTTCACTTCATCCTTTTTCATATTTATTACATGTTACACACTTGTTTTTCACTCTTTTCATTCATATTTCATCCACCTTGTCACTTTATAAACGAGTCTAAGTCTTGGGTTGTGGACATCTATATCCACACTTGAGTACTTTCATCCTTTTCATCTAAGTCTTGACATCGTGATACTTGCTTTATCACAGTCAAGCACACTCATGATCAAATTGATCTTTATTTTTCATAATTCTTAAGTTTGACACTTACTCTTGTTGAACTTTGAGCATTCCATACTATTATATTGTCATAATTTGTATTCACTTTGTCACATTGTTGACATTTTCATCATTCCTTCATTCCTCTCTTTTAAAGTATTCAAATTTATCTAACTTGAGGTCCTTCATTTTTTTAATTATTGGTAAATAGTTTTTTTGAAAGGGATTATACCCTTGTAAACAAAAAGGGCCTAGAAGCCAGAATAGGAATGAAAAACAATACAAAAAGGATCAAGATCCAGATAAGACATAAAAACCCAAGGTAACCAAAGAGCAGCTACCCCAAAACATCAAACCAGTTCAAACACTGCAGAAGAGTAGCCAAAAAATAGCAAAAAAAACAACAAAAAACATGAAGGAAGGCAACAAGAGCAGTGCATATCCACAATTACTTCTTGGCGGCTTTGGCGATTCTAGATTTAATAGTCTACCAAGAGGTGAACATAGCTAATGTTGTCATATGAGTAGGGTTAGAAATATCCAGCTGTTGAATGGTCTATTTGCTTTCCTTTTCTGTGCCCCAAAGAGTTGTTGGTATTCCACTGAGATTAGAGACATTGTGGACATGCTGCTCAATAAATTCTTCGATTGCACTAAATATAGCCATATTATGGTCATGGTGAGTCTTAGCTTTCCCTAGACGGTTGTCTAGGGAGTTCAGTTTTTTGTAGATATCCTCAACCTATTTATTGTCAATATCAACCTCCTCCTCCTTCTTCCTCTTACCTTTTTGTTTTGCCAAGTTTTTAACTTCTTCTTTCAACAACAACATGTCAGTTTCTAAGGCTTCCAACCTTTTTGTGGAGCTCTCAGTGTGTGCCTCATATGAACCAGTACTACTAATATGAAGGAGATTATGAGCAACCTCCAAGTCCTGAGGAACGTTCCCTGAAACAGGGGTATCTAGGTTTAGTCTTTTAGAAGACCTAGTTATAGGTCTGGTCAAAGTGGAGGTGAAGGGGGTGGAAGCAGAAGTGGGGGGATGACAGAGGGAGAAAAGAAGGAAGGAAAAGGGGTAGCAGTAGTGGTGATGGGGATAGAAGGAGAAGAGATGGGGGTAGCGGCAGCGGTGAGGGGAAAAGATGGAACAGAGATGGGGGAAGTTGGGATGTCGGGAAACTTAAGAAGACAAAGTTTATGCAACAAGAAGATGAGACCTTGATGCAGAGGGACTACACGAGTATGCTTTTGGAACTCCAAAATGGATTGCTCAAGAGAATTAAGTAGATAATGAGGGAAACATACCGTGAAAATTCTGTGGAAGTGATTGAGGAACACAAGATGTTTTAAGGGCACTGTGACAAATCTCCCCTCTAAAGAGATATATCACACCATCATACGGGTGACCTCGTCAAAAGGTGGAGGGATAGAGCTGACCTACAAACCTGCCATGAAGAAGACCAATTTCTCATTACCCTCAACAAATTTCCTCTCCTTAGCAGCCCTGTCAATCCTTTTATTAAAAAAATAGTACCCATCCATTCTAAGGCATGTTGCTTCGGCTATTAACTCTTCATCGATCAAAATTTTCTATCCACCATATTCAACTTTACGATCCTTCCAATCCTTCAAAAATTGCATGGAAATGCTTTGGTCGTGACCCTGTATCTTCTCAATAAAATTTTTGATGCCTCCCTGGTTGAGAAGATTCCAAAGCTCTTCATTATTCTTCCACTCCGTGTCCTCACTGGGCTCGATCTGACAAGGGGCTCCTCCCATTTTCACCATGTGCTTAAGTGATTGCAAGTATAATATTCAAAATCCCTATGAGGAATTCTATAATAGACACAGTTTCCAATCCGCCTTTCTCTATTTTTTCTCACACGATGGGAATGATGAATAGTGTAGCTGTTGTTGTCATAATATTTCCCATGAATGCCTGCATGAATGCTGCTATGTACCTATGGAATCCCACATGCGTGAACTTTAGCCCCCTTAGAAACCCACTCCAGATCATCATCATCCTTACTACGAACTTGAAAATCCATAAAAACCTGTTTAAAAGCTGTTATACAATATTTCCTGCATGTGTGGTTTTAATCTTCATATAAATCCACTTTAAGTCATCATTATGCTTTCTATATCCTTGATTACCCATCAAGATCTGTTTGAGTGTTGTTTTAAACTTATCAGCATGTGTGAAAGTCTTATTCTTAAAGACCCACTCCAAATGCTCATTTATCTTACCCCAAATTTGCGTGCTCATAAGTATCTACATGTATGTTGTTTTGAATCTGCTCAGGAATGTGATCACTATTATCCCAAATGATGTGATTAACATTTATGCCATAGTTAGCCAATGCATCTGCCACCTTGTTACCCTCCTGGTAAGTATGCTTGATCTGAATATTATTGAAGGTTTGGAAAATACTTATGGATTCCAAGATGAAGTCCTTGATGTTCCAACTTGGAGGTGAACACTGATTAAGATGATTAATGATATTAAGCGAGTCTCCTTCTAGAATGAGATTTTGGATATTATGAGTCTGAGCAATTCTAAGGCCCCATAAAGTGGATAATGCTTTAGCAAAATGATTAGTTTGTATTCCCATTTTACCAGCATAAGCAACAACCAAACTACCTTTATGATCCCGGATCACTCCTCCCCCAGCTGCAATTCCAGGGTTACCCTTAGAGGCCCCATCAAAGTTCAACTTATACCAGTTGAGATCAAGAAGGATGCCAATGTATCAAAGATCTATCAATATTATTACCGAAATTATTTCGGATATTGTCAGCTCCAATCTGCCATTGGGACAAGATATGCTCTTCATTTTCTGGATAACTCTTATTCTTGGGGGGTTTAAATCTAGCAATATTCTCTTTAATAGCATTAGAAATTTTCCCAATACTAAGCTTATAATTCTGTTTACTATTTCTAAAGATGATATCATTTCTATCTTTCCATATCCTCCAAATAACATGAGGTATTACTAAATTCCAGAGCCTTCTCACAACACAATGTTTATAGGGTGGGCTCCATTGGGTCTAGAGCTGACTAAAGTCCTTCGGAACCACCCAGGAAGCTTTAAAATTAGAGAGGGAAAAACTCCACATTTTGGTAGCATATTCACAATGGATAAACAAATGACTGATATCCTCAAAGTATTTTTTACATAGATGACATCTATTAGGCATTATGAAATCTTTTCTTATCAGGTTGTCAATGGTAAGAATTCTGCCCCTGAGAGAAAGCCAAAAGAAAAAGTTAATTTTAGGTGTTAGCCTCAGTCATCCAAATTCTACTCCATTTAAACTCAGTTTGACTATTGTTGAAGAAAGTATTATAACCAGTTTTAACAGAGTAGTCCCCATCATATAGAATTGCTCCAGACCAATTCATCCTTAACTTCCAACTGACTTAAGGGGATAAGGTCCAACTGATCTTGCAGGGAGGAAATAGTTTGGATCAGATCATCTCTATCCACAGAAAGTTTTTTCCATTTCTTTTTGTTACCATTTCTTTCAATATAATCCTTGATTCTAGTGCCATACTTGCTTTCAAGACTACCTTTGACTACACCAAATCTGTCCATAAGGCTGCAATTAAACCAGTTTATCATCCCAGAATTTTATATCACAACCATCTCCCACTTTCCATTTACTTCCTTGTTTGATGAAATTTCTGCTCTTCACTAAATTATTCCAAAAAATGGAACCATAAGGAAGATGCTCATCTTGAAGAAAAGAAAAGACTGCTTGTTGATTAAGGTATTTAGTCTTAATTAATTCTATCCAGGGGTTGCTTCTCAGATAACATTCTCTAGCCCATTTTCACAATAAGAGCCTCATTCATTTTCTTGATGTCTTTTATGCCCAGGCCCCCTATAGATTTTGGAGTACAAACCTTATCCCAAGCAACTAAGTGATATTTAAACTTCTCCTCCATTCCCTGCCATAAGAAGTTTTTCTGAATCCTCTTAATTCTTTCTCTGAAGGTAAAAGGGATCTTATATAGAGACATGATATAGATAGGTAGATTTTGAAGAGTGCTTTTTATGAGCATGCACTTACCAACACTAGATAGAATGGATCCTTTCCATCTAACCATTTTTTTTGAAATCTCGCCAATAGATCATTCCACACCTTGGTAGAAACTTTTTTAGTGCCAAGAGGGAGTCCTAAGTAAGTGGCTGGAAGTGCACTTATTTTACAGCCCATAATTTTTGCAATTTTAAGAAGTCTTTCCTCAGGAGTGTTGAAGAAGAAAATGGAGCTTTTATCATAATTGATCTCTTGCCCAGAAGTAGATTCATAAAGTTACAGAATAGCCTTGGTAGCCTTAGCTTCAAGGACGGATGCCATTAAAAGAAGGATTGTATCATCCGAAAATTGCTGATGAGAAGCTACTTGGCTGATGGAAGTGGGCTTTGAACCTTTCAGAAGACCGTCAATAACTACTTTACCAATTGTTCTACTAAGACTATCTGCCATAAGAATGAAGATCAGGGGGGATATGGGGTCCCCTTGTCTTAGCCCTCTGCTGCTTGTGAAAAAGCCCATCGGCTCACCATTAACCACCACTGAGAATCTGACCGTAGAGATGCAAGCCTTAATAAGTTTTTTGAATTTAGTAGGAAAACCAAATTTAATTAAAACTTTGTCTAAAAAAACCCAAGAGACCTTGTCAAAGGCTTTATTCATATCAAGCTTAAGGATCATATTTGATTTTTTATTATTTTCCATAGAGTGTATGGTCTCATGTACCATAATCACTCCATCTTGGATAATCCTGCCTTTAATGAATCCACTCTGCTGTCTTGAGATTAAATCATTCATAATAAATTGTAGCCTGGTAGCAATGATTTTGGTAAAAAATATATAGATAACATTCACAAGGCTGATGGGTCTGAAGTCTTTGAAGTCCTTAGCATCCATTTTTTTTAGAGAAAGCACAATGTGGGTGTTATTCAGCTCTTTCAAAAAAACCCCAGTTCTATAGAATTCATTCACCACTCTGAGAAGATCATCCGAACATATTTCCCAAAATTTCTTTTAAAAAGTTAATGGAAAAACCATCTGGGCCCAGAGCCTTGTCGTCTTCTAAAGTAAACATAGCTTTTTGCAGCTCTTCAAGTGTGACAAATTTAGTGATATCTTTAAATCTTTGCTCCTCAATTTTGCCTTGGGGAATAGACTCCAACATGAAAGAAATTACCTCTTCAGCAATGATATTCCTCTCATTAAGTAGTTTTTTTATAGAAATTGAGAGCTTCCTCTTTGATGTTGTTGGGATCTTTATAACAGTACCATTACTTTTATCCACTTCCATAATCTGATTACAAGCTTTGTGCTTAAAAGTGGTCATATGAAAAAACTTCGTATTTCTATCTCCTCCTTTTAGCCAGATAGCCCTAGATTTTAGTCTCCATAAGGATTCTTCTCTGCTACAAATCGTATGCAGCTATGAAATAATATTCTTTTCCTTAGGTTGGTCTTCAAAAGATCTCCCCATTGTATTCATTTTGATTTCCAGATCTTGGAGCTTTTGTTTTAACTTTTTTTTTTCAAACACATTACCAAAAACTCTTTTATTCCAAAATTTAACTTGTTTTTTAACATTTTTGAGCTTCTGAATCAATCTAAATTGAGCAGTGCCTTCACCATTCCAAACCCACTACTCTTTAATTTTTTTCATACATGTCATCATGCTCCATCCACATCTTTTCAAATTTGAATGAGCTTTTGATGGGCTTAGTCCAATTGAGAAGATTTAAGGCAATCGAATTGTGGTCCGATCTAATTCTGGGCAGGGAAGAGAGGTGGAAGTCTTGATTGAGAATCCAACTAGCATAAATTAGGGCTCTATCTAGTCTTGAGGTCCTTCATTAATCACATTCCCCTCTTCTCTTATCTCCACTTTTGTGAGATTTAGATGTTCTCATCGTCATTTATTCACTTCTTGTGACGATACTCACTTTTTGGTTCTTTAAGTGTTCCCATTTATTTGTTGTGTCTCCTCTTTTAACACAATTTTGTTACGAGTTAACATCCTTGATTGTTTTTCTAAGTCTCTTTCCTTTTAACAGACAATTCATTAAGAGTAAGATAATTCTCATAGTGTTTCCAAGCCTCCCCTTTTAACAATCATCTTGTTAAAAGTAAAAAAAAATTAAGGATGAACACCTTAAACTAATCATATTTTAGAAAGAAGTATATCGTCGCACGGTAAAACCGGAGCTTGACATTGCAGTATAATCTTTTTTGGAATAGTATGTTATAACACATAAGATATCGGGGTGTACACATGAGAGTTTGATGTTTTTTTTGCTAAATACAGATTTATTCATGGATTACACAGTCCAAGACTTAGGGTGGGGTATCCAAGGAAAATCCAAGTCTATGGATTGGGATTTCCAAACCTCGAGAAGATGAAACGTGAGTGTGTTATAACGCGCTCGCGTTCATTTTTGCTATGTGGCATATGTGCTTATGGGAGGGATATATTTACTAAAATAAATGGTTTAAGTATAATTTTTTCTTATACTTTAAATTTATTTTAGTAAATATAAGAAGTTAGGGTCACTCTACACCATATGGAACTAGTCTCACAACTTCATCTGTCACGATTTAGAAGATAGTTTTTCATATTCTAATCTAATCAGTACAAAGGTATTTTTTAGAATTTCAACATTTAGTCTTCAATCTTTTAGGGTTTAAATTATACAATCGATATCTATTTTGTGAAATAATATAGTTATTGTTTAGGTTTTGGGGCCTTTTGGATTAGTTATTGACATTTATAGGATTGTTAAATATGTCAAAATTAGAATTTACAAACTTCACAACTCCCAAAGGTAACGAAAATTGATTGAATATATGGACTCATGACATATTGTACAGTTCAGGATTGAGGTTTTAGGGTTTATGGTTTAGGGCTTGGGGTTTAGGGTTTAGAATTTAGGGCTTCAAGTTTCGGGTGTAGGGCTCACTGTTTAGGGTTTAGGGCTCAGGTTTTAAGATTTAGGGTTAAGGGTTTAGAGTTTATGGTTTAAGGATTAGGGTTTAGGGATTATGGTTTAAGTTTTAAGGGTCAGGGTTTAGGGTTTAGGGGTTAGGGTTTAGGGCTCAAGGTTTAAGGCTCGGGGTTTAGGGCTCATTGTTTAGGGTTGCTGACTTAGGGTTTAAGTTTTAAGGTTTAGGGTGTAGGGTTTAGGGTTTAGGTTTTAGTGTTTAGGGTTTATAGCTTAGGATTTAGGGTTAAAGGTTTATGGTTTATGGTTTAGGTTTTAAGGCTTAGGGTTTAGGGTATAGGGCTTAGGGTTTAGGTTTTAGGGTTCAGGTTTTAGGGTTTAGGTTTAAGGGTTTGAGGGTTTAGGGTTTAGGGTTTAGGGCTCAGGGTTTAGGGCTTATGGTTTAGGGTTTATGGTTTATGGTTTAGGGCTTGGGATTTAGGGTTTAGGGTTTATTGCACATGGTTTAGAATTTAGTGTTTAGGGATTAGGGTTTATTGCTCATGGTTTAGAATTTTGGGTTTATGGCTCAGGGTTTAGGGTTTAGAGTTTAGGATTTAGGATTTAGGGTTTAGGTTTTAGGGTTACAGTTTAGGGTTTAGGGTTCAAGGTGGTAAAAATAGGGTTTAGGGTTTAGGTTTTGGGGTTCAGGGTTTAGGATTTAGGGTTTATGGTTTAGGGTTTACGGTTTAGGGCTTAGGGCTTAAGGTTTACGATTTAAGGTCCAAGTTTGAGGGTTCACAGATTTATGGATCATAGTTTAGGGCTTAGGGTTTTGGGTTTAAGGTTTAAGGTTTAGGGTTTAGGGATAGGGTTTAAGGCTTAGGGATCATGGTTTAGGATTTAGGGTTTGGGGTTTAGGGTTTATGGCTCAGAGTTTAGGATTTATGATTAAGGGCTAATGGTTTATGATTTAGGGTTTAGGTCTCAAGGTTTAGGGCTCAGGATTTAGGGTTAAGGATTTATGATTTTGGGTTTTGGGGTTAGGGTTTAGGGTTTAGGGTTAAGGTTTTAGGTTCAGGGTTTACGATTCAAGGTTCATGGTTTAGGGTTTAGGGCTTAGGGTTTAGGGCTTAGGTTGAGGTCTCATGTTTGAGGGTTTAGGGTTTAGGTCTCAAGGTTTAGGGTTTAGGGTTTAGGGTTTAGGGTTTAGGGTTTAGGGCTCATGGTTTAGTGTTTAGTGTTTAGGGTTTAGGGTTTAAGGCTTATGGCTCAGGGTTTAGGATTTAGGGTTTAGGATTTAATATTTATGGCTCTGGGTTTAGAATTTAGAGTTTAGGGTTTAGTGCTCATGGTTTAGGGTTTAGGATTTAGGGCTTAGAGTTTAGGGCTCAAGGTTTAGGGTTTAAGGTTTAGGATTTAGGATTTAGGGGTTAGGGTTTAGGATTAAGGATTCAAGGTGGTAAAAATAGGGTTTAGGATTTAAGGTTTAGGTGTTGGGGTATAAGGTTTAAGATTTAGGGCTTAGAGTGTAGGGCTTAGGGCTTAGGGTTTAGGGTTTAGGATTTAGGGTTTACAGCTCAAGGTTTAGGGTTTAGGGCTCAGGGTTTATGTTTTAGGGTTTAGGGTTTAGCATTTAGGGTTCAAGTTTTAGGGTTTAGGACTTAGAGTTTACAGTAGTAGAAATATAGTTTAGGATTTAGGCTTTATGGTTTAGGATTTAGGGTTTAAGTTTAGGGTTAAAGGTTTAGGATTTAGGGTTTAGGGTTTAGGGCTCAAGGTTTAGGACTTAGGGCTTAGGGTTTAAGATTTAGGGTTCAAGGTTAATGGTTTAAGGGTTTATAGTTTAGGGCTTAGGGTTTTGGGTTTATGGTTTAGGGTTATTGTTTTAGATTTTAAGGTTTAGGGTTTAGGGCTCACAGTTTATGGTTTATGGTTTTGGGTTTAGATTTTAGGGTTTAAGGTTTAGGGATTAGGGTTTAAGGTTTAAGGGTCAGGGTTCAGGGTTTAGGGCACAAGGTTTTGGGTTTAGGGTTTAAGGCTCATGGTTTAGGGTTTAATTTTTTGGAGTTAGGGTTTAGGGCTCAGGGTTTAGGCTTACCCATTCACTCATTGTAATGTTTTGTGTCCTACTAGGGTTCATATGCTTCGTAGCTAGAACATTCAAAGAGAGTCATCACAATTTTATGCCTTTCATCTACTGATATTTTGAAGGAGGTAAATGCCACATATCCAAGAACAATTTGGTACAAAGAAATGTTACCCAATATAGCTATCTTCTTTTTCCAATCCTAACTTGGATAATACCATACATGGAAATATGAGAAATGTGAAATTTGTTTCAGAGTGTGAAGAAATTGACATTTAAGAGTGCAAGTATATGTGGGGAGAAACAAGTTTGGCAGAGATGTGTAATTTGCATTGCAAGGCAAAAGGTAGATGTCATATCCATTTAGTTTTTTTTTTGTCATGGGTAAATAATTTTTAAGGGACTATACCCTGTGTATAAAAAGGCTCAAAATCTAGATATAAAAAGAAGAAAAACCAATCCTAGATATGCCAAACATCATAACCTAAGAGGCTCAACAGCCAGATAAAACAATATAGGAAACAAAACAGGATCAAGACAGACAGTGATCCGAATAAGAGCAAAAGAGACAAAACATGAACAAGAGGGAACCACCACTGGTCATCCCAGCCAAAAAACAACACCAAAATCACCAAATAACAACAAATTCACCGCCAGTAAACAATAATAGAGCTCCGCATCACTTGGAAGCTCGGTCAATCTTGGCCTTAATCATTTGGAGTGAGATGAAGAACGCAATGGCTGTGGCCTAGGATAGATCTTTCAAATCTGCCGAGGAAATTGCAAGATCTTTGTTCTCTTTGGAACCCCAAATATCCTCGGTAATGCCACTGAGATTGCAAATACTATGCAAATGTTTCCATATTCATTTAGTTACATGTCCCACCTCTCATAAAAAAGGTAACTGTACAAGAAGACTCAGTGATGGTTCTAGGAATGAGAATAGGAAATATGGTCCTAATATTGATATTCAAAAAGATGAACTCACTCATGAGACCTACTAGAAATATATGAGGTCTTTCGATCCTTGTAGCGCAAAAGATCAAGAGAAGTTTTCACTTTGTAATCACTACTATAGACTAGAGGCATTTTAAACAATCTCCATGTGTTCCTTGTGGTTGGCATGCCATCCTAGTCGAGTCGTCATTAAAACTGAAGTTTTTTCTATTCAAAATAAAGAAAGAGTTAGTGAGAGTGTGAGAGGAAAAGAGCATAAGAGTGAGATTGAGATTGTTTAGGGCTCAACTTTTAGGGTTTAGGGTTTAGGGTTAAGGGTGGTAAAAATAGGGTTTAGGGATCAAGGCTCAGGGCACAGGGCTCATGGTTTAGAGTTAAGGGTTTAGGGTTTATGGTTTAGGGTGTATAGTTTAGGTTTGAGGGTTTAGGGTTGAGGGTTTAAGATTGAGGGTTTTTGGTTTACGGTTTATGGTTTAGGGCTCATGGTTTGGGGTTTGGGGTTTGGGGTTTAGGGTTTAGGTTTTGGGGTTTAGGGTTTAGGTTTTAGGGTATAGGGTTTAAGGCTTAGAGCTTAGGGTTTAAGGTTTAAGGTTAAGGGTTTATATTTTAGGGCTTATGGTTTAGGGTTTAGAGTTTAGGGATTATGTTTTAGGGTTTAAAATTTATGGATCAGGTTTTAAGGTTTAGGGTTTAGGGTTTAGGGCTCAAGGTTTAGTGTTTAAGCTTTAGTGTTTAGTGTTTAGGGTTTAGGGTTTAGGGCTTAGGGTTCATGGCGGTAAAAATATGGTTTAGGGTTTAGGGCTCAAGGTTTAGGTCTTATGGTTTAGGGATCAAGGATTAGGGTTTATGTTTTAGGGTTAAGGGTTTAACGGTTGATAGTTTAGGGCTTAGGGTTTCAAGTTTAGGTTCTAGGGTCTAGTTTTTAGGGATCATGGTTTGTGGTTTGGATTTTAGGGTTTAGGGTTCAAGGTTTTGGGTTGTGTTTTTGAGTGAAGAAACTTCTAACATGAAAAGTGGTAAAACATGAGTTACCATGAGTTAGAAACTCGTTTCTAACACCTCAAGTGATGACTTAAGTTTGTAGAAACACTATAATGATACCTTCTTTGTGATGATAATATGATACTCTCTTCTATTTACAAGGCAAGAGCGAGGATAACTCTCTTATTTTTAAAGGCCTCCACAATTAACCCTAGTGATCACAAGTCAACTCCATGATTCTCAAAACATTTTTTGATTATCTATCACTTACTGAAATAGTTATTCACCATGTAGATGAAAGTATTTTTCACTGAATGAGATTCTTTTCATGTGGCCACCTATTCAACTCAAATGATGTGGTTATAATGCCCTTCCTCCTTTGAAGTGTGATCACTCTACAAGGTTCAAATGAGTGTTTAATAACACTACCAAGTGAGTGACATGAATTGAAACTAAGACGATTTCTCATTCTTACATACATAGTGCTCTCTATAAAGATCATCTTATTACCCCTCCTGGCTCCATAATTCTCCTTAGTGTTTAGAGAACATGATGGAGTGATGAGACTATCTGAGAAGAGAGGAATAAATTCAAAGGTGCCTAGATTTGAAGCTTCTTAGTTGAGGAAACAAACCCAATTGAACTAGTTAGGGAAGATTTGGACCAAAATAGAGCACTTTAGGAAATTCTTGGGATAGGGATAACACTGAGAGAATGAAGGAAACCTTGAGGAAGACCTCATGATTTTTATAATTACACCAATATTCCTCATGATGTTTTAAATCCTTCATAGACCTCATGATGAACATTTCCTTGATTATTTGAATCGATAAAAACTTACATATGTTTTTTTGATTTATTATGTGCTATAAGGAATTACACGAGTCCATATATTCGAGAATTATTTCTACCTTTGGGAGTTGTGAGCTTTATAAAATATAGTTGTGACACATCTAAAACTCCTAAAAATGTCAATAACCAATCAAGAAGAAACCAAAACCTAAACAATAACTATATTCTTTCACAAAATAGATATCAATTGTATAATTTAACCCCTAAAAGATTTAGGCTGAATGTTAAATCCTGAAAAATACCTATGTACTAACTATATTAGAATATGAAAAACTATCTTCTAAACCATGACAGATGGAGTTGTGAGACTAGTTCTATAAGGTGCAAAGTGATCCTAACTTTTTATATTTACAAAAATAAATTTAAAGTTTAAGTTTTTCTTTTATTAATCTTTTATAAAGATTCATAAAAGAAAAACTTATACTTAAACCATTTAATTTAATAAATTTATCCCTCCCAAAAGCATATATACCACAAAGCAATAAGGAACGCGAGCGCTTTATAACGCAAGATCATTATAACATGATTGTATTTTAGGCTTGTTAATCTCTAAACCTGATAATTCGTAACATGAACCTAAATTTTCTATTGTGTTATAATGCGATCGAGCCATAACGCGCTCAACAAAAATGGCCAAAAAATGGAATATTGTCTTCTTTTTGGCACCCCATTTATATGCACTTACCCCTAATATAGTCCATAGAACTGATTTATCAACCATCCACACAACAAAAATATACCAGAAAAAAAAAGGACTAAGAAGAATTGGAAATACTCACAAGCAACATGGTTGTTAAAACATGACCCTCCCCAAATACTACAAATCCAAATAGGAATTGTTATGGGTGGAGAAGGGGAAGATCAAGTAGAATGTCTTTAGTCCTAGCTAATTATAGTAATCTAAATACAAAATTGAAATCTATAAAACCCCAAGTATAAATAATAAGTACAAAAATATACCTAAATGTTTCATATGCAAGCAAGTGAAGTGTTTTGAATGTTCTTAATATAAGATGATATAAAATACAAAAGAGGAGGGGTATATATACCTGACACCATCACCCACAGGTGATATAATTGGCTATAAAAAAAACCTGACACACATAGTTCATGGATGATGGCATCAACCTTGGAGGAACCCTAAGGACATGGGGTGTAAAACAATGAGGAATAGAATCCAAAAGATAAATTATGGGTAATGACGAATTTATAGGATGAGTGAGAGTCGTGATAAGAGTGTGCAATGAGCATAAAAAAGTGAACACAATGAAATAAGTAAAAATTATAGATATAATGAACAAAAGGAGGAAATGAGGCAAGGGTAAGGGAACTATGGCATAAAAACGACATATCTCAAATGTTGCGGTCTAGCCCTCATAACCAAGTTTTATCACACCCCAATCTTGACAAACCCCTTGAAGCACCCACTAATGAGGTGTTGGCAACATATTTTATATATAAGAAATTTCAAAAATTCAAGGGATTAAAAGTCTCTCCTACTTAAATGGGGTAGTAACCTTAGTGAAAACAAAGGGAAAATGACAAGAATATTTACAATATTTACACTATTCTATCATGAGTTTGGGGATTTTTAATTCAATTTTTTGGGTTTTTAAAAAAGGAAGAAGGGGAAGAGAATAAAAGTATAAGGGGAATAATTTAAGAGTGAGAAGGTGGCTACATTTTCATGAGATAAAAACCAGATCTCTATTTACTCATGCATGTCAAATTAAAATGGAAAAAATGCATCTCATAATAGGAAATTAATTAGCAAAAACCATTTCAGAAAACTAATATGATTTGGACATTTATAGACACAAAGTTCATAATACATCTATAGAGAAAATGAAATCACAATTTCATTATTACTTCTGTTATGAAATTTACACTTTATAAAGAATAAGAGAATAATTAAAGAAAGAAGGGAAATTTTTCTTTTGCATCTATTTCTATAAAATGACCAACACCATAGAATGAGAAATGATTTTCTATTTATACTTTCATCCCATTACTACTTGATAACTACATTCCTAGTAATAATATGACTTTTACAATTTATTTATTTACATAAGTCATAAATTTAAGTGAATTCTTAATAAAATTTTATTTTCTCAATGAGAAAATACAAAATCCTAAGTCTCATAAATGATTATAAAAATTAAATCCCCAATAAATAAATAGAGCATTCACTTTAAGTGATGGAAGGTAGAAAGGAGAAAAAAGGACCAAGGGAAAAGAACAACCAAGCAAAGAAATCCCCTAGGTGATATTATTTAGCACTTTAATTATTAGCACATACAATCTAAATTATTAGACAATGTATCGTACCTCCTTCACATGAGAAATGATTTTTGTAGAACATTAATCTAAGAATATGCAACCTCAAATATTTTCTTGACTCGACCAAACAATTTTGATATTTCTTTAGCATCCTCCAATATTTATTTATAAATATTGGAAATTAAATTCGTGGAATGTACATTAAGATGTTGGGAGTGGAAAATTTTGATGTTTAAAAATTCTCATGAATTTATTTTTAAGATCTTCAACTGAACCCAATTTAGAATCATCTTCATTGAGTGATTGACAGTGCATGTCGTGAAAATCAACAAAAATACCTAATCTCAATGTTTCACTATTATGGATATGAGAGGAAAGGTCCAATGAATATTCCTTAATTTTCTTCACTATTCATTCAATTCTTTAGACCCACTTTTTGTATATATCATCTTCTACACAAGTGAAGAGAGCCTTTTAATAGTACATTCCTATTTTTATTTATCATGTAATTAACATTATGAATCAAAGTTCCCCAATGTGAATTCTCTTCAATGATTACCTTTAAAGGTACATTAATTTTTGATTGATTATATCAATGAGATCATAGATCCTATAGATTTCATTAATGGAATTTCAAGCATCCATAAAAATACATTCCACACATGCATTGATGAAGTTCCCCCATCTGCTAAAATGGTATATCTTCTCAACAACCCTTTAATAAAAATTTCTAGTGAAAGAGACTATATGTGCTGAAGATATTGGAGGATATTTAGGATCCAGAAAAGTTTGGATATATGATGAGATTATGTGCACATGTTCCTTAATTTTCTCTTGCGTATTGTTTCCATTTTCTACTTTCAATAATCACATAATTGACTCTAAGGAACGTGAGCGCTTTATAGTGCAAGATCGTTATAACGCGATCGGATTTTAGGCTTGTTAATCTCTAAACCTGATAATTCATAACACGAACCTAAATTTTCTATTGTGTTATAATGCGATCGAGCCATAACGCGCTCGGCCAAAATGGCCAAAAAATGAATTTTTGTCTTCTTTTTGGCCCCCCATTTCCATGCACTTACCCCTAATATAGTCCATAGAACTGATTTATCAACCATCCACACAACAAAAATATACCAGAAACAAAAGGACTAAGAAGAATTGGAAATAATCACAAGCAATGTTGTTGTTAAGACATGACCCTCCCCAAATACAACAAATCCAAATAGGAATTGTTATGGGTGGAGATGGGGAAGATCAAGTATAATGTCTTTAGTCCAAGCTCATTATAGTAATATAAATACAAAATTGAAATCTATAAAACCCCAAGTATAAATAATAAGTACAAAAATATACATAAATGTTTCATATGCAAGCAAGTGAAGTGTTTTGGATTTTTGTAATAGAAGATGATATAAACTACAAAAGAGGAGGGGTACATATACTTGACACCATCACCCACAGGTGATAGAATTGGCTATAAAAAAACCTGACACACATCGCTCATGGATGATGGCATCAACATTGGAGGAAAACCTAAGGACATGGGGTGTAAAACATTGAGGAATGGAATTCAAAATATAAATTATGGTTAATGACGAATTTATAGGATGAGCGAGAGTTGTGATAAGAGTGTGTAATGAGCATAAAAAAGTGAACATAATGATATAAGTAAAAATTAAAGATATAATGAACAGAAGGAGGAAATGAGGCAAGGGTAAGGGAACTATGGCATAAAAGTGACATATCTCAAATGTCGTGGTCTAGCCCTCATAACCAAGTTCTATCACACCCCAATCTTGACAAACCCCTTGAAGCACCCACTCATGAGGTGTTGGCAACATATTTTATATATAAGAAATTTCAAAAATTCAAGGGATTAAAAGTCTCTCCTACTTAAATGGGGTAGTTACCTTATTGAAAACAAAGGGAAAATGATAAGAATATTTACGATATTTACACTATTATATCATGAGTTTGGGGATTTTTAATTCCGTTTTTTGGGTTTTCAAAAAAGGAAGAAGGGGAAGAGAATAAAAGTATAAGGGGAATAATTTAAGAGTGAGAAGGTGGCTACATTTTTTCATGAGATAAAAACCAGATCTCTAATTACTTATGCATGTCAAATTAAAATGAAAAAAAAGCATCTCATAATAGGAAATTAATTAGCAAAAAACCATTTCAGAAAACTAATATGATTTGGACATTTATAGACACAAAGTTCATAATACATCTATAGAGAAAATGGAATAACAATTTCACTATTACTTCCGTTATGAAATGTACACTTTATGAAGAATAAGATAATAATTAAAGAACGAAGGGAAATTTTTCTTTTGCATCTATTTCTATAAAATGACCAACACCATAGAATGAGAAATGATTTTCTATTTATACTTTCATCCCATAACTACTTGATAACTACATTCCTAGTAAGAATATGACTTTTACAATTTATTTATTTACATAAGTCATAAATTTAAGTGAATTCTTAATAAAATCATATTTTCTCAATGAGAAAATAGAAAATCCTAAGTATCATAAATGATTAGAAAAATTAAACCCCCAACAAATAAATAGAGCATTCATTTTAAGTGATGGAAGGTAGAAAGGATAAAAAAGGACTAAGGGAAAGAACAACCAAGCGAAGAAGTCCCCTAGGTGATATTATTTAGCACTTTAATTATTAGCACATACAATCTAAATTGTTAGACAATGTATCATACCTCCTTCACATGAGAAATGATTTTTTTAAAACATTGATCTAACAATATGCAACCTCAAATATTTTCTTGACTCGACCAAACAATTTTGATATTTCTTTAGTATCCTCCAATATTTATTTATAAATGTTGGAAATTAAATTCGTGGAATGTACATTAAGATGTTGGGAGTGGAAAATTTGATGTTTGAAAATTCTCATGAATTTATTTTTAAGATCTTCAACTGAACCCAATTTAGAATCATCTTCATTGAGTGATTGATGGTGCATGTCGTGAAAATCAACACAAATACATAATCTCAATGTTTCACTATTATGGATATGAGAGGAAAGGTCCAATGAATATTCCTTAATTTTCTTCAGTATTCATTCAATTCTTTAGACCCACTTATTGGATATATCATCTTCTATAGAAGTGAAGAGAGCCTTTTAATAGTACATTCCTATTTGTATTTATCATGTAATTAACATTATGAATCAAAGTTCCCCATTGTGAATTCTTTTCACTGATTACCTTTACAGGTACATTAATTTTTGAGTGATTATATCAATGAGACCATAGATCCTATAGATTTCATTGATGGAATTTCAACCATCCATAAAAATACATTCCACACATGCCTTGACGACGTTCCTCCATCTGCTAAAATGGTATATCTTCTCGAAAACCCTTTGATAAAAATTTTTAGCGAAAGAGACTATCTATGCTGAAGATATTGGAGGAGATTTAGTATCCAGAAAAGTTTGGATATATGATGAGATTATGTGCACATGTTCCTTAATTTTCTCTTTCGTATTTTTCCATTTTTCTACTTTCAATAATCACGATAGTTGACTCTTCACAATTAGGAAAATATACCTCATGAGTAGGATATCCTAGTGGACTAATAATGAGATTGTAATCTAATAGATTTATTTTCAAATTTTTATCCACCAATGGATAAGTAATACCCACAACTTGGGTTCCTAAAGCATCATAAATAATCCTTGACATAGTGTTGGATTTATTTGTAGTTCTAGTGATCTATAATAGATTATAAATTGTTAAGGTGACAACATTAACAATTATTTACCTTTTTTCCTTAATTAATGGAGGAACCCAAGAGAAGGAGGGGCATAAATATGGGTACTAGGGACGTAAAGTTTATAATATAATGTGAGAAGGGGGATATGTATGAGAGGAAGGATGAGGGAAAGTAGTAGGAGAAGGTGGTGAAGGGTAATGAGAGGAATTCCTATGTGGGGAACCCAAGGGAAGGTAGGAGTTCCAAATGGATTCTTCTAGGATAAAAAATATGTCCTTCATAGGAGAAGAAGAAACAATATCTTTTTTTTTTTTTTTACAGAATCCCTATTATTTCTTGAAAGGAACGATAACCAGATCGTACCAAGCCAAGAACACAGATGCTAATCAAACACCACGATCAATAAGATGCAAGCATTTTGCCAAAATAACTTTACATAAAACCTTTGTAAACAAATGAGCAACACTATAATATATTATTATGGAACTCAATGCAATACATTGAGAATGGACCTTGCTTAAATAGGTAAGGAATAACAATCTAAGAACCAGTCAAGGTCGTAGATCAAGCCATTAATCAAGGAAATAACTACTCAAGACCATAGATTTAGGAGAGAACTAGACATCAAGGATCTAGTCAATACCATAGATCAAGGAAAGAACTATACCTAACAACTAGATAATATCTCCTAATATCTAAATAAGATAAAAGAAATATCCACACACATAAGTGGGTGAGGATAAATACAATAAAGGTAAATAAAGTACCTAGTTGAAAATGAGCTAAGGTAAATACCTATTCTAACACCCCCCCTCAAGTGAAGCTAGGGGCCAAAATAGAAGTGGCATGTCCACAGTATGAGTCCCGACAACTAGGCCTGATGAGGTACTCATGTACAATAACTGGGAAAAAAAGGACACCGCAAGGTACCCAAAACTAGTAACAACAAAGTAAAGAGAGTAAAGATCCACTCCAAGGCATCCCAAGAAGCTCATCTCAAAAAAACTCATACAATGCTGAAGAAGTTTGGTGTGCACTGTGGTATGAATCCACTACTCGATTACAAAACTCAAAAACAACTGACACTGGGTTTCACTAGAATAGCTCCATACAAGGAGACTGTCAATGGAGTGATGTCGAAAGTGCAAAAAAAAAAAACACCAAACATAATTCGATCAACTACTGCAAATAGGTGTGCCATGATCCAAGAATAAAATCCAAAGCAACAAGGCAAGGACACAAAATCCAAAGTGTCACGATCTAAGAAAAAGCCAAGGTAACAAGGCAAGGACATGAAACCTGAAGAAGCAGGATCAACACCACACCCTCCCATACTGCTGAATGAGTGGAGTGATGCTACAAATCTATATGAGTTGCCCAAAATCAACTACTCGAACACTGACAAAATAACACTAGACTTCACCAGAATAGATCCCCCACAAGAGATACTGTCAACATGCCAAAAGTGTCGAAAATACAGATATAAAATCTCTCAACAAACAAGAGAGATACACTACACCTGCTAAAGAAAAATGCTCAAAACAAGAAGCATCACAATGCGTAAGGTATAGAAAGTGGAGCAAGAGGCCAAATGGTGGAGGAGCCACGCCTGTAGAGTCCTCTTAATGAATGCCTATGTCGCCTCCATGAGTGATCAGATATCCACCCCAAATCAACACGGATGGATGAAGAAGATGCCTGCATATGACTTGGTGTAAAATGCACAATGGCTGCATGCAAAAGAACATCAGAATGTGTGTCAGGTTGATCATGTTTGACAGCTGAAATCTTAGGTTTCTCAATCCTGAGTGAAGGTGCAGAACTCATGTGTTGCTCATGATCCTCAGAAAGAGTCGAGCGAACAAAAAAAGGAGCTCTGTCAATGTGTGATCCCAATGAAGTATCTGCTCGAAAACCAATGTCATGACGAGAATTCCACTTAACATGTGGAATAGAGGAAAGTACACAGTGATGTCTAATCAAACACCACGATCGATAAGATGCAAGATCTGAATTCAGTAGAATAACTTTACATAAAATCCTTTGCAAAACAAATGAGCAGCAATATCATATATTTATTATGGAACTCAATGCAATACATTGAGAATGGCCTTGCTTAAATAGGCAAGGAATAACAATCTAAGCACCAATCAAGGTTGTAGATCAAAGACATAAATCAAGGAAATAACTAGTCATCAAATAACTAGTCAAGACCATAGATTTAGGAGAGAACTAGACATCAAGGATCTAGTCAATACCATAGATCAAGGAAAGAACTATGTACCTAACAACTAGATAATATCTCCTAATATCTAAATAAGATAAAAGAAATATCCACACACATAAATGGGTGAGGATAAATACAATAAAGGTAAATAAAGTACCTAGATGAACATGAGCTAAGGTAAATACCTATTCTAAATTTTACTTATCCTACTAGAAACATGCTTCATAGGAAGAGAAGCCCACTTGTTCTCTACAGAAATGGATCTGCAGTAAATATCTTTTTTCAACAACATTTACTTCTAAGTCTTGAAATCTAGGTATTTTTGCATACACCTTTGTACTATAGACTCTTGGATAATGCTTGGGAGTTTGGGTAGTAGTAAGTCTAATTGGGAGATGTAAATAATTCCAAATTGTTAAGAAAACCATTTCATGGACCTTTGTCAACACAGAAAAAGTATACTTATCAATTTCACATATCTCCTTAATTGACCAATTTAATTGGTTTTTAAAGGCTCATTTTATAGGGCTTTTATGAAATACAAATTGCCCAAATCATTCTGATAAATAATAATAAAGGGGGCTTTTTTAACCCATTTAAGTCTAAAATATTTTGTAGGTTCATCCTCATATAATCCCTTTGGCATACCTCAAGGATCACCATCACAATCCTCAAAAGTATTCAATCTCAATTTGATGTGATGCATTATTAGCATATCTTAGGCAGATTACTCTTCATAAAATCCTTATTATCAAAGGTGGATCTCTTGTGATAAGGATGTAATACCTGAAAAGAATCATTGTAATTTAAATATTATATGCTTCATAGGGATTCTGGAAACATTAAAATCCTAACTTAATTGGAAAAATAATGCATTTGTCCTTCCTTTCCTACATTTAGAGTGAAATATGCCTATTTTTTTTATGAATCTCAATTAGTAATATCCTATCACTTGTACACCTTGAAAAATTATATAGATTCCCTTAAAATCCACCAAATCTGATTAATGTAATTTAAAAAAATATGAAATTAAATGAAATAGCTTTTGATCTTTGTAACTATCTTTGTGGCCTCGGTTCAAGATCCTTGATGTAGTATTCCCCTCCAATTTTATGAACAAAAACATGGAAAATGAATCATTATCCTTCTTGAAATTAGATATGTTACCCCCATGAGTGATATGTGGGTGAATCCTCCAACTGTCAGAGATTTGACCCTTTGCAAAAAAATTCAGGTCATACTCTAACCATTGTAATAGATTAAATAAGATATGAAATCAGGTAAAATTTCTTTGCAAAGACTTTAGGATTCATCATAACAACATGGATATTATCACTTATGATGACACCAATTGATGCATTGAAAAACCATAAAATATCAAATTCATTTATTGATTCATCTAAGGTTTTTAACTCGTTGGTGGTGTAATTTGCCCATTCACCTAGATAAGAAGAACAATCATGTACGAAATCTCTTCATCAAACTTTGCCGATACTAGAGTTTTAAGGAATTTTTGAGGGACCATTTTTTTCACTTTCATCCATGAGGAATCCATTTTTTTTTTAATATTAGAAAGATTTATTATCACATTCAACCATGGAACATACTTTTGATAGGACCACTAAATACTTATGTCTCCTCACTCTAAGAGTTAGATTGATGGAGTAATAATCTAGTTGAGATACCATTGTGTCATTAGGTTCCTTGACTTCACATGTGATTGGATCATATTTTTTCACATATGATAAGATAATATTAGTGCATTACATAGATAATGAGAACCAAACATATAATAAAAACCCACTACAATAAACTTGATCTACCCAAGCAGTACATTTTCTCTCATCCATTCTCACTCATATGTCTACAAAATCCATAAATTTGACATTAGTATCACCAATATTAGGAAATTTGGTGATCGAAATAGAAATAGGTTTGTAACCATAATATTTTAACTTCATGGATCCAAATAAGTGAATATAAGTAGTGGGAAAATGATGAGTAAGATTTTTCAAGTAATGAGAGTGTTGTACAAACACTTTTATGAAATTTTATAAGAAAAAACTCTCCAAAAACCTTCTAGCGGTCAAACAAAATAAAATATGAAACTTCACCGTGAAAGTTTTTTAATCAAAATGAAGGCTTATAGGAGAGGAAGAGATGGTCAAATTTATATTAATTTCAGCCAAATGCAACAAAATTCTATGAGAATTTCTTCTTTTAGAGGGCATGGGAGTAAATAGGGCATTAACAAGTTTAAAAGGAGGAAAAAAACCATTATTATCAACAAATAAACTTGTAATGAGCGCTTTTATGTGTTTTTAATATGAACGCACCATTTTAGTGCTTGGTAACTTGTGTGATGGAGAAGAACACATTTTTTTGGTGTTGTAAGAATGTTGGTTAGAAAAGATTGACTAAGTATCGGTGGAGCAATAAAGGATTACGTGCAAGATTACGCATGCGTAGGAGGATAGAATAACTCATGCAAGAGGCATGCATGGTAGTGAAACATGATAACACGTGGGGTTGCAAAATGCAAGAATGAGATCGAGGACTTAGCCAATTTTCCTGAGACTAAGGCTAAAAATAGTAAAGTAGAGTTGGAGTGCTGCTCAAGTAAAGATCCAGAAATAGAGAAAATCAAGTAAAGACTTAGTGGCCAAACAAGGGAAAAGAAAGAACATGTAGATCTAGGATAAAACACACTGATGGAATAAGCAACAAAATAGGGATTAAAAGCATGTTGTATATTTGTATTAATGCTATTATTATCAAATAGATGTAATATTTGTTATTCTTTGATTCATTGAGCTTGTGCCCCATCATTTTTTTAAATCTTCTATTCTTTGATTCTTTAAAGGAATTTCATATTAAAAATTATTTGTTGAGGATGGACAATATCCCTAGTGTGGGGTAATGTTGGTTAGACAAAAATTGACTAAGTATCAGTGGAGCACATAGGATTATGCACAAGAGTATGGACTCTCAATGAGGATAAAAAAGAATGCAATTGGCATGCACGTTAGTGAAACAAGGCAGTGTGGGGGGCTATTGCGCATGCATGCATGAGATCAAGGACTTGGCCAATTTTCCTGAGACAAGGCTAAAAATAGAAAATCAGAGTTGGAGTTTTGCTTAAGTAAAAAATCCGGAAATAGAGAAAAGCATGAATACTTAATGGCTAATAATGGGAAAATTAAGCAACATGTAGACCAGGATAAAGCACACACATAGACCAAGCTATAATTAAGGATTAAAGCATGTTGTATATTCAGCTTAATCTATTATTAGCAATGGGATGTAAAAGAAAACATGCAAGCTATTTTTGTATGCACACCTATTATTTAGCAAGTGCATGAAGCGGTGAAGGGGAAAAGTCCCCACCCTTATATATAGGGAGTGGATATTTTTTGTGAAACTGATTTTTTTATTATGTATTAATATCCAATATAGGTCAAAAATTATTGATTTTATGGCAGTCTTAGGGTTTTGGGCTCCATATGAAATTTCACAGGTCCTAATGCAGTGATGTATTGAACTATGATGTATTCAAATTCTATGTTATGTATTTTGATTATGATTTGAAATGGATAATTCTGTTTGGGTTGTTAAATTGAGCTATGTATGAGCATGTATTATTATGGGAATTCAAATCTTGCTAATCATTCTTTATGTTGATTTATTTTTTCATTATTATATGCATTAATCTGTACCACCATGATTATGATGATTTTTTTGTGCATGAAAGAATGGATTAACTATAAATATGATGAACATTGCATACTAACATATTGATAAGAAAAATAAAAGGAGGGACCTAGTGGTGTAGACACAAAACCATGCACTTGGGTACCATTTCTAGGTCCTAAACACATACTAGCACTCATATGATTCCTAAGCAAGAAAACTAGTAATTGATGACTTTCCTTGGCCTCTTTTATGTGTTTCTTATTTTCTCTATTTGTTCTTTTATACACTATAACCCTGTCAATATTTTTACTTATTTACCTTCTATGGCTCTAAACACTAGAGCCCATCCAAGGACAAGAGAGCCCATGCACCCCTATCCCCTCTGGGCACCCCTGACCCTTTTCAAACCTTACTCAATTATTTTGGGTTTGTTTTATTCTTTTGGTCACACTTTTCACTTATGGTTCGGCCTTCCAGTTGTCAATTATGAAATTAAAACAAGGGAATTATATAAATACATAGTTGTGTGTTCAAAATAAAGGACCAAGCTCTATGCATTATTACTATCACCTAAGCTTGCACTCAAAAGGAACCTAAAGAACTTCAAAGCATCCATCTAGAATTTAATCAAGGGAAAAGGGACTTCATTTTCTACATAGAATACATAGGAAGGGCAAGTTCATTTTTCCATCCACATATTCTATTCACATTGCTACATCTAACTACAACATGATATCAAGTGCACTTGCACAAGGGCATGTTTAGGGCACGATTGTTTCACACAATCACTAGAACTACATGGAGTCTGAGATGTAGTGTAACGCTCAGTCATAAGTTCACTCTCAAGGTGACCATCGGGGTCAGTCTGTATCCCATATTGCATCTTTTTTTTTGGATTTAATATGGTATTGTGGATTTTGCATGGTGATATCTTTTTAGCAGGTTACAGGTACCCTCGGTGATCAAAGAGTGACACATAGGAGATCAATAGGGAATATTTGCAACACTTGTATGAAAATGTAAAAAAATAGATTGCAACCATTTACACAGTCACAAGCGCCTTAGTAGTACAATCTCATAGCACCTTAGGCTCCCCTGTCCAGCCATGGGCACCCATGTTCGGCATCATCCGTGAGCTCCAGAATTTATCCTGAACATTGACGACACATTTCACCTCTTTTTCGGTAGTTTTTCCGAATCAGAACACTTCAAGATCAAACACAAATCAACTAATTCATCTTTCCTATATATCTTGCCTATGGTTTTTGTACTTTTTCTTAGCTTAATTATTCTGTCAAATTATATATAGCAATTACATATCATATTGTACATTTAGTTACTCTGCAATTAGGTTTTAAAACAAAAATTATATTTTTTTTAAATCATTTGGTGAACCCATTGCTCAATTCCCTCCATCTTTCTAGGGTATTTTTGTTTTTCTTTCACTTGTAGTGGTCATTTTGGTTCTTTTGAGTACCTTGAGCTTCCTCCCATTATTCATAAATCTTTAGGTCAATGGCTAAATCTAACTAAACCCTTTCCTAATTCACATAATGTTCCTCTAAAATACATTGAAATCTCTGATAGTGAACAATCATATGATGAAGACAATAATGTTGATCAAGAACAATTAGACAAGCTTACTAATTTTCGTCAAGCTATGCATGTCAATCCTTCACATATTCCACATGTTCTCAATGCTTTACTTACTACCAAAAAACTCTTGAGATGTTTCTTCTGTACCTCTTGTAGGTTCCTCTTCAGATGTCATGGCCTCCACCCAACCCCTTCACATTCCTACTTCCATTCCTGATTCTACCACTCCACTTCCTTCACACCAATGCTTCTAATGCACAACTTGGTTCTTCTTCTAGTACCATGATTTAGATTCTTTATATCATGATCTACAAGTTCAAATCCGTCAACTTCAGCTAGCTACTTCACGTGCCTCTCCATCTCTTGATTCCTCCTTACTTCTTCATACTCCTTTTGCACCCGCCATGTTTCTGCTTATCCACTTCCTCTCAATTTTGTCACCCCTAAGCTTCCCATTTTCAATGGTCATGGTGACCCTCAAGATCATCTCATATCTTTCCATGTGGCATGTATAGATTATGTGGATGATCATACTTTATTAGCTAAGTTATTCCCTAGGAGTCTTCAAGATTATGCCATGCGTTGGTTTTATGATCTACTTGTTCATTCGGTAACTTCCTTTCATCCATTTGGCTGATGTTTTTCTTGCTCATTTTTAAATCAATATTGAAAACTAATATCTAGTATGCAAAAATCTAATCAAATCAAAGAATGATCTAATGAACATCTAGCTGGACTATGTGTTACATTACAAGAACAATCTAGCTAAGATGAAATTTGCTTGGTGATTCGAAACTACAAGATCTTTTTGTTCAAAATCCTATTACAAATGCTTCAGGAGAGGTTCATCTTTGAGACCTCTCCTTCATTTGATCAATTATGCCATATGCTTAAAATGTGTGAAGTGAAAATTCTATCTATGGGAAAAACTCAAGTATCACGATTCTCATTCATCTTCTTCTAATAGGTTTCAATCTAAATCAACTTTTCAAGCAATCTCCTAAGCCTAATAAAGTAAAAGGTAACTGTCAATGACGTCTCTCTTCCTGAAAAAATTTAATAGAAACCTTGAAAGTGTACTTTAACTAAATTACCATATGTGCCTCGATTTTTTATAGCCTCAACTCCTTGAAAGCAATTTGATCACTCTTTTGATTCGCCACTTAATCTTGATCCATATCACACCCATGGCCGCAACTAAGAATAAAATGATAAATGTGAATATCAATCAATGCATTGGGAATTCCAATGATTAATGCTTCAAACTTAGGCATCTCATTCTAGATCTCATTGACAATAATTCAATTGAGCTCCCTACATCATCTACTTTTATGACAGTCAGTGAAAACAAAAAATCTAAAACTCCTTAATGATGATAAGATCCTTGCATATAATAAATCAATTAAATTACAGAAGATAATAAAACATAAGAGATATGGGGGGCCAAGATTCCCAAATAATCAATATAATGCAGAATAATACCCTTAAGGTAAGGCAACACCATACAATGCTCCTTAAGGAAGGAGTAACATCCATAATCTCCCAAGATGGGAATCATACTTCAAGGGGGGACACCTCCAATATACCTCTACCAAGTAGAAGGACTCAACTCATACATCCATCACCTCCTCATAATGATACTCACATCCTTTAAATAACATGGGTAAACACCTAATCCCAATGTGGGCCAACCCATTACCCAATATAATTAATTCCTATGTGAGCCCATATTTAACTAACTAAGGGGATGTGTGCCACATGTCGGCATCTCCATCAACCCATATACATTATATTATCATAATCCCATGTGAACTCCCATACATATAACTAAGGGGATGTGTGCCACAATGACAGACATCTCTATCAACCCATATATATTCTCTATTATCATATCCCAAGGTACATAACATTCACCTCCCTCTTTGACATGTACTTCATCGCTCCGAAACATAAGAAGAAGCCATACAATGAAGTGCACTTTAAATTATTACACACTTGTCGCCATGCTCGATCATCCAACCACCATATGAAAATCATAGGGGGTGATGCTGCTCCAAACCTGATTCCATATTCCCTTGTGCTCATCTAATTCCATCCTGGTCCATATGTGTTCCTCCTCGGCATCCATGTATATCCATAATTATTATTCATGTGATTCAATGTGAATAATAATTATTGTTCCATTGATTCCGTGTATAGCCAAAATTATTACTCCTTCAATTCCCTGTATATCCATATAGATTGCTGCCCTTGTGTGTTCTAGCATGTCTCCATGATTTTTTCCTCTCATGATGATGTGGGTGTCTATATGGTGAAACCTTAGTATACTCAACATTATCAATCTTTTCCTACACTTTCTTTTCCTCTTCCAACTTGTTTGCTATTTCTTTTTTCTCTTGAGTAGAGAAACTATTTTTTACTTTTTCATCATGTTCTTCATTCCTCTCCTTTTGATTAATCCTTATTCCCTTCTTTACCATCTTCAAATTCATCTTCATGATCAAATTTTACATTACTTTTTTCTTTGCTAAGTGTGATATCTTGCAATGTAATTTTTCTCTCTTGTACCATAATTTCATGAATTTATTTTGCACATGAATATTAACTATTCCCAATGTCTCTAACCAAGGATATCCGAGAACAATATCCATACCATCCATATATAAAGCATAAAAATCTGAATGTAAAACATATTTATCTGTAGAAAGCTTTAAATCTTCAAAAACTTGAATATGCTTACCATCCATTTGAGATTCCTTGATATGCTTTGTTTGCATATGTAGATTTTGAGCTACATCCATATTGATGAAGTTATATTTGTTGCTAGGGTTTATGGAAAAAAATTACCTTTTTTTCTTTTAATGCACCCTTCAAACTGAAATATTGAAGACCTTCCTTCCTTGGAGATGCACTATCATGGCATGTAGCAGCTTCATCATCAACATTTTCTTCTTCTTCTTCTTCTTCTTCTTCTTCAGAAAAATGCTTCTGTAACTTCTTCTTTGTTTCTTTTTTTGTTTCCCATCTAGCTAAGAAAATATCCTCCATTTCATCCCAATCCCAATCCAATAGATCTATATCCAAATAAGAATACCAATGTCGCAACTTTCCCACCAAGATGAAGATAAAAATGAACCCATACTAAAAATTCTTCAAAATAAATTTGTTTAAATTGTATCCACCATTTTTTTGCATCAATTTCCCCATTACCATAGAAAATTGGTATATCCATGATGCATAAAAATTAGGGTTTCATAAAGTTACTCCTTTGACCAATATTTGACCTGATGATTTTGTCAATCATTCAACCTCAAATCTGAAACCACAAAGAATTAACCCTGTACTAAAATTTTAAGAGCATTTATGAAAATGTATGAAATTCAGGAAAATTCATCAAATTGCAGCGTGTGTTGATGCAAATCTCCTAGTGAAAAACAATAAAACTGAAATAACTATGTCAAAATAAATCCAAATTCTGAAATTTCAGTGGTATCACATTTAATACATTACTAACAACCCAAAAAATATTTATTTCCTAATTTTTCATTATTCAAAAGATATAGATGAAACATTAGAATTAGGGTTTCAAACCTAAAATGGACACAACTTTTGCAAAACAGCTCCAAAAAATATGAAATTCGGAGGGAAGATCACTTGAACTATGTATCCACTCCCCACAAAACCCATATATGAAAAATTCCAAGTATTATCTAAAGATATAGATGAATCACCAACATTAGGGTTTCATCCCACAAATTGCTCAGATCACTGCTCTGATACCACTTGATAAGATCCTTGGTGGGATATAATAAATCAATAAATTGCACTAAGATGATTAAAAACAAGAGATATGGGGGGCCAAATATTGCCTAAATAATCAATATATGAAGAATAATACCCTTAAGGTAGGGCCAACACCATACAATGCTCCTTAAGGAAGGAGTAACTCCACAATCTCCCAAGATGGGAATCCACTTCGAGGGGGGACACCTCCAATATACCTCTACCAAGTAGAACGAATCAACTCATACATCCATCACCTCCTCATAATGATACTCACATCCTTTTAAATAGGATGGGTAACACCTAATCCCAATGTAGGCAACCCATTACCCAATATAATTAATTCCTATGTGAGCCCATATAACTAACTAAGGGGATGTGTGCCACATGTCGACATCTCCATCAACCCATATACATTATATTATCACTATCCCATGTGAACCCATACATATAACTAAGGGGATGTGTGCCACATGTTGGCATCTCCTTCAACCCATATATATTATATTATCATATCCCAAGGTACATAGCAAATTGACCCTTTTCCTAAGCACAACACGCAAGCTTTTGATTCTTTTTACTAATCATACATATCACATTGTGCCTCCTCCTTCATTGGGCCCCCTTGATTTCCTTGTTGCTTTAGTTGATGCATCACCACCAGCTATTACATTTTATGATCATGATTATCATGACACATTCTCTTCTGATTCATTACACATCAATTCTTCTATTGGTCCATATAATATCAATAACACCATGATCTATCCAAAGGACCCAATTAGTGTATGCTTTATTTGCACTTCTTATGGCTATCAAATGTCCAATTTCTGATATTTCATATACATATCCTAATTCTTTTGGCTACATTAAGCTTCCCATTACAATTAGGCCTCTTACCATGCTTGTGTCATTTGTTGTGGAATCCTCAATTAAAGTTTATGACATGTTATTCGGTCTCCATTTGCTCTGCATTCTACATTAAGATATTACCATCGACTAGTAATCATAAGTGTCTCAAGTTCATATAAAATAACCAAGTTGTCAATATTAAAGTCATTCCACCATACACACCATTACCTCTACTCTTCCTCTTGACAACATTCTTCCACCATATTAGCAACATATAGGCCTCCTAGACCTATCAAATTTAAGGCATATTCTACACCTATTTCTCCTATCTGCACATGTCCTACTTCGCAATGCTCTCTTCCTCATAGATCCACTAGTCCTTCTCGTCAGCATAAGTCCTCTACTTGGGTAGCCCCTTCACATAGGTGTTCACCAACTCCTTCTACCTCATAGAAATCCCTTAACATAGGTGCTCACTACCTCCTTCACCTCATAGGTCTTCTTAACATAGGTGTTCATCACCTCCTCCACCTCATAGGTCTACTTCACATAGGTGTTTACCACCTCTTTCACCACATAGGCTTCCTTCACATCAGCATCATTCTTCTCATACACCACCGATCTTAGCGCATTGTCACACACCTCTATCTCCTTGGACATCAAGTGGAGGACCCTTTCCCTCCACTCTCATTGGATAGCTTACTTTTTCATCACACACTTGGTGGCATTTGCGCTTTATCCCCCCCTTCAATCATTACCAACACTTTCTAGTCTTCTACACATAAACATTGTTAGAATGTAATATTAGGTGCCTATAAACCTTAGTTCATAATTAAATAATTTTAGAATAGTTAGTATTTTTAATTATTTAATATTAAATTAGTGTTTATGTTTAATTGATTATTATTTAGTCAATTTATATTAAATCAGGGTGTTATTTATTCATACTCTGTCACTTGATATGGTTTGTGACCCGTGGGGTTAAATAAATATGACCGTGAGTCATATTAGTAATTCACATGGGTGAATAGTTTAGAGAGAAGTGATAAAAAGGGGATTTACTCGACTGTAAATTATTTGTTTCTCATATATGTAAATTTCTCTTTTATCGTGTTTTTTCCCCCTCATGGGTTTTCCACGTAAACTTTGTGTTCACTATGTTATTTACCATGATTATTTATTTATTTATTTATTCACATTAATGTTTGGTTCAAATATTAATTAAATGTGGTTATTAAGGTTTATATCCTCCTCCTAACATGGTACCAGAGTGAAGATTATTTAATTAATACTAATGTTAGTTAACCAATCTGGTTTGTTGGTTGATTGGGTAGTTAGGTGGTTATGAAAATTGTAAGATAGTATCCCTTCCTCCTTTTAGGACGTAGTTTGCATTTTTTGTGCACAAGTGGAAAAGAATTCAAATGATTTCAATTTACCCCTCGCTTGTAATCTCTAGGTGGAAAATTTCCAGGTACCTGCAAGTAAAGGTATGTATTTTAATTATGATATTATATCATTTTATCCATAGTTTTCAAATGTGTAGGTTGAAATAATTTCTAGGTGAAATTCAAGATTTAAATAAAGGTTAAAAGGGAGGATACTAGCTCCATCAGATTAGGGGTTTCAAATTTCTCTATTTGTCGAGACAAATCTCTTTTCCCCTAATGTGGTAAAATCATCAGATTATTTTTTCACCTTTGATATCCGAAATCATATTTTTAATGTCCCCCTAGGTACCCCTTTAATAAGTTACATTTGAAATGTTTCCAAAAATATAGTATAAAATTGGTATGTATTTATAAATTTGGGTACATATTGTAATTCGGGACCGAGGGATTTTATAAAAAATATGTTTTCAAACTATATTTTATATTAAGTATAAACTATATATTAAATTTGGCTAAACCCTTTTATTTAAACCTAAAGCCTAAATTAAAGGTTTAAACATATACATTATAGTTTTTAAACTATATCTTATATAGTTTAAAAACTATATATTAAATATTATACATTAGTTAAACCTATGTCCTAATGTTTAAAACTATAAGCTAATGTTTTTTAGGACCTTTGGATAGTTTAGACTATGGTTTAAAGGATGCCCCATTTAAACATACCTCCCCATAAACACCCCACGTGGAGGTGTCTGCACAACTCTCTAACCGCTAACCTATATCTGTCACACAGACCCCACTTTTCCCTGCCCCATTAACTAACCCCTATCACTCGCAGGCCAAATAGAGTATGCCACGATGGCACCCCTAGTCATCAAGTGAGTAGTGATTTATTTTTTTGATCTAGGAATTTAGTCTCACGTTGCTAACACAATGGAAAAGAGTATGGTTTTTTTAATATGGTGGGTGTAACTTGTTTCCATGGTTGTGGTCATGTTTAACCATTTTACTCACCATGAGATCCATCGGTGATTGAGTATCTTGTCTCGGTATGAGCTTAGTTTTATCGACTTGTCCAGCTCGGCCAATATGAATTGTTGTTAATACATTTTGAGCTATGCATGATGTGTGTCAATTTGGGTATGTAGCCTATGGTGAGTTATCTCGGTCTTGAATCTATTGAATGGATAGGTCCCAATGGGGTTTATGTGTTGTAATGAGTTGAATGTTAACTATTTAGTAATGATAAGTGACAATCTTAACTCACCGATTTGGTAAAACCAATTCAGCCGAGCTAATGCTGGATCCCTAAATATCTATATGGAGCTAAGCTTCCCAATTTTTTTATATAGATGTATTATATTTTTTATTTTTTACTCAAATTTATAATTTAATTTGTTTTAGTGTTATCTAATAATGAGAAATAGGTTCAATTATTTCCTTGTGTATTAGATAAATTAGTCTTTTAACATGAAGTGATTTTTTTACGACACGATGACTAAGTTGTCACTTTCATGTAAAACTAAAAAAAAATTCACTCACATTTTGATAAATCAATATTTTTGTCAAACTAATAAATTGTATGTTTAGAATACTTGTTTGAAAAGTCCTTTTTTCAACTGTGAATCCATCAAAATATGACTAGCATGGTTTGAATAAAAGATAGGGGGATTCTTAAATATTATCACTAAAAACTCATTGTTCTCTTTTATTTGAAATTTATTTACGTGAAAATGGGATAAAATAACTTTACTATTGATAAATCACATATAATAAATGGAACCAATTACGACAGCTGAAGATAAGGTTGAAAGGTGGAATTTATAGTTCGCAAGCTCTGGACGGTCGTAAATGGTACAGAGAAGGCTCTGACTGGAAGACAAGCGACAACGGAAAATGTTTGCTAGCATATCAACAAAAAGTGCAGGAAGAAATGTCTACTATTTTTACATAGTGTACAAGATGAATTCCTTCTTCACACCAGGAATCAGTAAATTCCGAGTGAGGCTTGGACACAACTGGAATCAATGCATGAAGGTACACAAGTATAAAAAAATTATAAAATTGATTCAAGAATTGATGATGACTCCCATGAAGGGAGTTGAAAAGGTAATCAATTTTCTAGAAAAAATTAAGAATATTAAGCCTCAGTTGGATGGACGTAACTGCAATTTAATTCATGATAAATTACTATACTTTATTATTTAATTGAATATACATGAAATATTTAGGAATTTCATTTCAATATCAAATTCTAAATATCAAACTGAGGAGGACATCCTTGATTTGCAAACTCTAAGTGCTCTTATGATCCAAGAAGAGAAGGTTATGACTAATTTTGATTCTAAAGAGAATGCCACTCAGGCACTTCTCACTCAGAAATCTAAAAATCCTTCTAGATTTAATAGGAATAAAAAACAAAAACCACCTAGTAAAGATAAGAAACCTAGAAACTTAAGAGTAATTTTTGATGGTAAATGTTATAATTGTGGGTAAATAATGGTACATAATAAAGAAGACTGTAAAGTCAAAAATAAAAAAAAAAAAAAAAAATGGAATAAATAAGATCAAAATCAAGATGAAAATGAAGAGAATAATTTTCATAGATCTAATGTAGTAACTCTATAAGCTACATCTATCACTTCTAAATGAAAAGTAAATGTTTTTATTTTGAATGTACGATATTGAATTAAATAAAGTTGTTTTTAATTCATAGTTAACTCAAAATAACTATAATATCTGATAGTTTATTGAGAATGTACTAGAAGTAACTACATTTGAAAACACACACAAAAATGACTTATACATGTTTAAAACTTTTGCTTCATTTTTCCAAGTGTTTTATTCAAACTATTGTTCATTTTTGGCATGAAATATTGAGATCATTTGTTTAGGATCATGTATGACATTTCTTGGCTTAATCTTGGCCACCTATGAATATGTGTAAAGGGTTCTTACATGGTAAGCTATCACCAAAAACCCTTCCTCGGTCATTTTTTGAAGAAAAACTCCACATAAATCCATGGGATGTGTCCACATTTAGAGGATCTTTTTTGATTCAATATATGTTATGATTATTTTTTGCATGATTATTTTAAAAATATTTTTAGATATGTTATCTAATCAGTCTTATCACTTTTTTAAGGGATTAGAATAGATAATGAATTTGGTATATGTTTGTTGATAAAACATTTCTTTAGTATGGGATTGCTAAAAATATTATTATATGCATATCAGAATGACATTTGGGGATGCACCTTTGTGTTTGTATCAAGGGAGATTTCCAATACTAATTACATCTAATATATATCTTACAAGATTAATATCTTAAAATATTTCAACATATTTGTAATGTAACATGGTTAGTTGTTAAGTATATTGTTATGTAAGTTGTTATAAAACTAGTGTATAACTTATAAGATGGTTAAAAGCTGAAATAAGTAAATATTTATATGCTTATTATGATGTCTATATGGATATTTTAACTCTAACCATGTTGATGTTTTATTAGATATAAAATATAATGGATATGTGTTCAAGTTTTTTGGTGCAAAGTGCCATTACTTGGAACAGTAAAAAAGTATCCAACAATATCCATTTCTTCTAACTAGGGCAGAGTATAAAACTTTAGAAGTGTGATGAAAGTAGCAAAACAAGGCCATGTGGCTAAAGAGGCTGTTGAAAGATATGCACATGGAAGTTAAAGGAAGTACTCATCTTCTATGTGATAGGAAAAGTTGATTTTCTCTTGCTAAGAATATAATGCATCATCAGATAATGAAGCATAATAGCGGTTCATATGCATGTTATCGAAGAGAAGGTTCTCTATGGTGATATAGATCTCCATTACTGCTCGACTGAAGATCAAGTTACAAATATATTTACAAGTCATTGTGTGCTGTAAAATACTACAAGTTTTGTGCAATGTTTGGCCTTTCAGAGTTTCCATTGAGCTGGGATTTTTGTGTGGAAATGCCACCTCATAATGGTTGGTCATGTGTTTCTCCCCTATATTTCTGGTCCATTGTAAAGCATTGTAAAAAGATCTTTGTATGATCTTTGTAAACTTTTCACTCTAAGTTTACGGTGTATAGTCTAGTGTGTTTGCATCTATTGTAAAGGAGGTCCTTATGTTATAAAATGATCCTAGAGATGTTGGTAGAGATTTTCCATGTGAAACTGTGAGATTTAGTCTCACAAATCATGCTTAGCCTAAATCATTCACTATTGATTTATGGATTCCAAATCCTTTTGTACCAAAAGGTAATTTGAGAATGATGTTGTATAAATCCTTCAAAAGTGATACATTATCCTAAACCTTCACTATGTTTATGTATTTGTAAATCCTATTGTACAAACAAGTAATGTTGGCATATGGTTTCCCACTTAATATTAAGGGGAAGTGTTCGAACATAATATTAAGTGCCTATAAACCTTAGTTTTATAATTAAATGATTTAGAGTATTTATATTCTTAATTATTTAATATAAAACTTAGTGTTTATGTTTAAATGATTAATAATTAGTCATTTTTTTATTAAATTGGGGTGTTGTTTATTCATACCCCGTCACTTGATATGGTTTGTGACCTGTGGGGTCAAATAAATATGACCATGAGTCATATTGGTAATTCACCTGGGTGAATAGTTTGGAGAGAAGTGAAGGAAGGGGATTTACTGGACTGTAAATTATTTTTTTCTCATATATGGAAATTTCTCTTTTGTCATGGTTTATTCCCCCACTCAGGGTTTTCCATGTAAACTATGTGTTCATTGTGTTATTTACTATGATTGTTTATTTATTTATTTATTTACATTAATATTTAGTTAAAATATTAATTAAATGTGGATATTAAGCTATAATATCCTCGTCCTAACACACATTACACTTTCTACTTTGCATCTAGTCTCTCTTTCACATCTTGATACACACTTTGCATCATCATTACCCTATGACACACTCTAGTTCCATGATTCATACTAACTACTGATGGTATAAATCTAAAATGAACCTCATCATCACTCACTCTTTATGCCCTATGCTTCATGATCTATATTTCTAGTGCACATTTTCAAACCATTTACCGATGACGCACTCGTGTTCTATGGTTCATTCTTAACTGCTAAGGGGGAATTTATAAATGAACCTAATTTCATACACATCCGTTGGGGGGCACGTTGTTCCTATCACATTCATATTTCATACCATTTCATCCCACACATACATGACATATTGCATATCTTGATTGCATTTACTCTTTCTTGCTTATACTTACATGTACACTTTTATTTTCCATGCTAGACAGATACTTAGTATGTAAATATCTTTTCTATATACATATACGCATTCACTTTGTTATTTTGGAGTGAGTGTAGATCTCTTATAGGAATTTGCACACTGACAATGATACTTGGCACTATACCTCTTACTAGCCCCACTGAGGATCCTGGGGGCATCTACTTTGTCACACATTTACAGGTGTTATTGTTTCATTGTTTTACTACTTCTACTTCCTAGCACACTACTTTTTATTGGTACATACATGCTTTGCCATACTTTTTATCTTTCTAACATGCTAATGTGTGTTTCATGTGCAATATTTTCCTTGCAGGATTATTTTCCCCCATGGTTTTCTGTTACACTTTTCTTTTCACTATTTGTTATTATATGTCATTGTTTGCGGGCTATGCCCTTATGTATTTTTTGATAATTTCTTGTATGCTTTTGGCTGATTCATCGCTAATTGTCTTGTGACATTGTGAGTGATTGTACCATGTTTGAAACCCAATTTTCATGGTCTATCTTGTATGCACACTTGCTTATTACATTACTTTTCTATGACATACTTGCTTCTTTTTCCCCTAAACACCTATATCTAGCCATATTTATTTGCATGTGCCTTGGTTTCTACCATGCACATCTCATACCCCTGCAAGTTTCAGTTCAAATTGGCATTAGGTCTTCTATTTTAGGTCACATGATCGTACCGACGTCGCGTGCATCCAAAACGAGGGGGGGACATACATTGGGTGAAAAAATCACCCCCATAAATCAACTCAAAGGTACAACATAGTACAATACATCACAGAGTTACCCACATGTTATAGTTATAATACTGGATCAGAATTAGAGCAAAAATACCAATGCCATGGCTCAGATAGGATTGTTGGAGACACCTTTTTTCCTCCCTTAGGTACTAATGTCTTTGGGGTAGATACAGTCAACTTTTCACATTAGTACAATATATAGAAAACCTTCACGGTATTTTTACATTATCAAGGCACAATCCTCCAACAAAAAAATACATTATATATCTATTTCAATAGAAAGTAAACATTACATTCAAAACTAATTCGGAAAAATAGGAGTAAAATAGGAGCACACCATATGTAGTGATGTTTATCAAGCAGAGTCATAGAAGGAGAGTAACACTAGACCTCTCTCCCCAAAAACTTTCAAAGCTCATGAGATCACCCAAAAAACTCATACTTGGCGTGAGATCACCCAAAAAATTCGTTCTTAGAAAAAAAATCGCTCTTAGCATGAGATCACCCAAAAAAAATCACTCTTCGCAGCAGTTCAAGAAATTTCTATAATCCTTTTACACTCTTCTACATTAGGTGCAGACTTTCCTTTTACATACTTATGCATACTTTTCTCTGATTTATCATATACAGGAATTTGAATACATTCTTTCTCTTCTTTTTACAGGTCTTTCCTTACAAGAAGCAACAATCAAAAGCTACAAAAAACATGTACAACACATGGTACAATGCATACGCTTCACCCCTAGGGTCACCTTCTCTTCCTAGTTTCCACGTTTCAATATTTTTGCAATTATTCCACGCTTCACTTGTCCACTTGACACATATTTCATTGCACTCTCTACAATGATTATCAGGTACACATCTCTTATCTACTTTATGTTATCAAGTATTCACTCAACAACATAAAGTGGGGAAAATGTAAACATAAGATCATGCATATGGGTACATTTATTGGTCCTAAAAAACATACTAGCATTCATATGATTCCTAAGCAATAAAACTAGTAATTGATGATTTTCCTTGGCCTATTTTCTGTGTTTCTTGATTTATATTTAGTCTTTTAACCCTATAGCACAGTCGATATTTTTTTATTTATCTTTTATGGCTCCAGACACCAACGCCCTTGGCCCTTTTCCACTCTTACTTGCTTCTTTTGAGTCTCTTTTATCTTTTGGGCACATTTTTCACTTATGGGTCATCCTTCCAATTGTCAATTATGAAATTCAAACAAGGGAATAATATTATCTACATAGTTGTGTGTTCCAAATAAAGGACCAATCTATAAGCATTATTACTATCACCTAATCTTACACTCAAAAGGTACCCAAAGCACTTCAAAGCATCCATTTGGCATTCTTTCAAGGGACAAGGGACTATATTTTTCTACATACACTGCATAGGAAGGGGAAGTTCATTTTTTCATCCAAAAATTCTATTTACATTGCTACATCTAGCTACAACCCAATACCAAATGCACTTGCACAAGGGCATCCTAGGGAATGATTATTTCACACACTCACAAAACTACATGGAGTTTGAGATGTAGTGTAGTGCTCGGTCCTAAGCTTACTCTCAGGGTGACCTTCAGGGTCAGTCTGATTCCCCATATTACATCTTTATTTTTTTTATTTGATTTGATATTATGAGTTTTATAGGTGATATATATTTTGTAGGTTACATGTACCCTCAACGATCAAAGAGAGACACACAGAAAATCAACAAAGAATATTTGTGACACTGTGTGACACTGTAAAAGTTAGATTCTGATCATTTGCATAGTCACGGGTTCCTAGTAGCAGTCTCCAGTGCCCAGGAACCCATTTCCAATCGTGGGCGCTCATGTTTGGCACCATCTAGGAGCTCCAAAATTTATCCTAAACATTGACGACATAGTTCACCTCTTGTTCGACAGTTTTCCTATCTCATAACATTTTAGGATCAAACGTAAATCAACTAAGTCATCTTTCCTATATCTCTTACTTAGTGTTTTGTAATTTTATTGCTTATTTTTTGTGTCATATTGTATTTAGCAGTTGCATATCATATTGTACATTCGGTTACTTTACAATTAGGTTTTAAACAAAAATTATATTTTTGTTAAATCAGGTGGTTGTGCACGCTTCAAGTGAGCTTCCAAACTTGTTTGGATGAGGTGTCAATACTCATATCTTTGGTTTGGGTAAATAAAAAGACTACAATGAACTCATGGAATGCACCAATTGAATTTAAGAGGTGAAATGGGAAATATCCAAGCTTGGGTGCACATAGAGAAGGTTCATCGAGCCTTATTTACATATTTTTGGTTCCTTGGTAACTAACATAGAGCACAAACACACATTGAATGCCTTTTTAGAACCATAAAGTACTCATGTCCACCCATAATGATCCTTTATAACCAAATTGAGTTCCTAAGCACATACTCAATGAGTTTTTATAACTCATAAAGAACCCAAGAACACCCACAATGTTCTTCTAGTACCTCTTAAGTTCCCAAGAGCATTTCCAATGTCCCTTTAGAAATAAAAAAGTTCTTTTAGCATATTTCAAATGTTATTTTAGAACTAAACCTGAATTAGCCACCCATACAAAGTGCAATTGGAACTCAAATGGTACACCATGTGGGATTTCATTGAAATTTTAGTACTAATAAAGTGTATAGTGCACTTTTGAAGGCCAAATAGGAGTCCATTCTAGTATAAGGCGCATTATAGTGTATATGAAATGTGAAAAGTGAAAACTCATGTGTTGAAGATAAAAATAGAGGAAGACTATGAATGTAGAATTGACACAAAGTAGTTAATGGATTCAATGAAAGAAATCACAAGTATATCACAAGATGGAAGTGCATCACCAAGATTAAAAATTGAAAAATGTGTCATGATAACAAATGTCTATAATTAGGACCATGGATAATGTGGGGGACAACCCACTTTGGTTGTTGATACAATTTCATATATCTACCACTATAGGGAAATAGAAGATGATACCCAATTATATGTAAGGTAATATGTATTATCACCATAGAAGTGAAAAACCTTGTATGATCCAAGCCAAAGAAAGTACAACTTTTCATGGTTTTCTTTTGGTTCTCTTCATTTATCCCAAAGGATAGTTAAATCTCTGATTTGAAAATATCACTGATTTTACTTCTTGTCAAAGATTTTATTTAATATTTATGATGTGCCTTAATGTTATATACAAAAATCATCATTTTTTCTTTTATCTTATTTAGATACATAATCATTTTCTACAAATAAATTTGAAAGTTTTGATCACCAACTTCCTTTGAAAAATGGAGGGAATGTAAATTTGGTGTAATAGGAAGCTCAAAATTTAGACCATATGGTAATTAATAATGACATATAACTATTTCCTTATTTGTATTTATATGATCAACCCATAACTCAACATATAACTTCTTATGTCAAATCTTTTTATTCTCATCGACCAATATATGGACAATGGTGACAATATTTTTGTTAGTAGATTTTGTTTTCCCACTCCCTTATGGGCTAATAATATGAAGAGTGAGATAATGAAATATCATTACCATAAAAAATTATTTCGTGAGAAGATAAGTTACGATAATTATTTGTGATAGTTTTATGAGGAACCCCAAAACAAACCAAAATGTTCTCCTTTATAAAACTTACAAATTATTTCAAAAGTTGTTTGTGTCACTAGGACAACTTTAACCCGACTTTTTGAAGGAGTTAGTTGTTGTGAGTATGAGTGTGACAAATTTTTTGAATGGTTGTTCAATGTGTCAATGAAAACCAACCCTCATTGTTGAAATGGTTCTTCAATTATTATTGGTTTTCAATGGAAATACTGCAAGCTTTGTCCTATTAATATTTGTTTTGGAAAACATTACACTTAGATAACCATTTCACATCATCTCTAAAAATTGTAGGACAATAATAACATCCATTTAAGATTTCATACATCATTACTAGAGAATAAAAATATAATCCACATGCCTAATCATGATATGATTTTAATAGTAGTTCTAATACTCTTTATCTACACATCTCAAGAAGCATATATCAATACCTATTTTAAAAAGAGGGTTGTCCCATAATACAAACCTTGATTATCTAAGCTTGATTTATATATTTTTCTTATCATTTTGGTGGGGAGGAAATTATCCATAAGTTGAAAAGTGTGAGTTATAAAAAAACCATTCATCAGGGGTATTGAAAAATTAATATTGTAAGAAATTTATCTGAAACATTAATTCTTTAAACATTGTTTTTGTTATTTGAAATAAAATGACATAATCCATAACCTCCAATCAATTTATTGAGATTGATTTCAAGGTCATATTATTGAACTTTGGCATTCCAATTTCCTCTTTGTCGTTCCAATTTCTTGTTGATTAAAAATAGATTTCACAATAGGTTCCTAATTGTGGAATGATTGAATGGGAATTCAAAATATAAAATCTGAATTATTTAATCTACTTTAACAAACACAAAAGCATTTTTCTCAATCTTGGAGTATTTGATATCATGTTCTTTCAAACCATATCTCATGTAAGTAATTTGGGACTTAATACCTTCTTCAATTTTTTGACTCCAAGATAGGGACAAAATATATGGTAGAAGCATAGTGATAAGATGATAAAATCCTTATCAAAATCATTACAAACCAAACACATAAGAAAATTTTTATCAGCCTTCTTAATACAGTGATAATGATTTTTATTTCCTTCATCACTCTAATGGAAAACAATATTTACCTTCATCATGTTATCAATGTACTAAGTGATATGTACAGATTTAGGAACAAACCTTCTAAATAAAATTCACTTTTTTAAAAAAGGATTGAACTCCTTATTTACTAGTGGGGAGTATCAGTTTTGATATGTCTTTGGACTCTCTTTCAAAATCTATCTTAATCCCATCTTTTAATATTATATGCTAAAGTATTTTTTCCTTTTGTTATTCCAAATAGTAATTTATTGTAATTGAGAGAAACACCATGAGATTACATCTCTACAAACACATATTCTAAATGATGGAGGCGATCCTCCTTGTTATTTGTAAATATTTTCAATTCATCAAGGTATACCATTGTGCACTTACTATTGAGACTTGTGGAATGTTATAATACATATCCTTTTGAAAATTTTATCCCGCATTAATTATCCTAAAAGAAATCCTTATATATGTAAATGTTTCCCCAATAAGTAGTCAAATTTATTTTATGTTGATCCCGAACTACTACTTTTATCTTCTTATACCCATAAAATTCATCTAAAATAGAGATTTTTAGTACATGTGTTTATTCCTTTACATGGGTTTTCCCAGACATGTATTTAGTTTGTATAGGTTTCAATAAGATATATGGGAGTTACATGTATACACTTTTTAGGCTGAAATTACACTTCCCCTCTTCGTATTTATACTTGAATCTTGTAATGTTATTTTATTATGCATTGAATATACAGGCTATCTTTTGTCTCATTTTTCGTTCCTCTCTCTTGCAACTTTACTCTTTTTTTGTGTTCGTATTTTATTAGTGCTCGATATTGGCCCACATTCTCACATAATACTATATCTCATTCTAGTAATTGAATGTCATTGTTTTGTTGTGTTTATTATGTTGAAATTTAAAAGAGGTGAAAGGATTGATTTTTTTGTAGGCACACGAGCAAGTATTAAAATTTGAAAGTAGAATAAACTTGTAAGAGGCCTAATTTTATGTTGTAAAATCCTTTTAAAGTGCCATTTTTTGAGACTATGTATTTTTTCAAGATCTTTTAATTGGTTCTACTTTAATTTAATTTTTCATCATATATTTAATTCCTTGAAAAATTATATACACACTAAATTATAAATTCCCAATTTAGGGGGGTTATTATTGATAATTCTACGAGGATACCATGTGCACTTTCATTTTTATAATATAGTTTTTACATTATGGATCAAAATGTGGTTCTCAAAGAATTTAACTATCATGAGTGGAAAATTAAAATGCAATTCTTATTGAGGAGAAAGGGTTTACACCAGATAAAAAATGGGTTTTGAATATAACCAAGATCAGATGCAACTAAAGTTAAGTTTTTTAATCAATGTGATGAAGCCTATGGCATATTATGTATGATTGTATCTCCTGATTTAAAATTTCACATAGAATATGCTAGCATACCCATTGACATTTAGACCACATTGGAATGGATCTCTAGGAACAAAAATGCAATGAATGGTCATAAATTTAAGAGCGTGATAATTAAGTTGAGTCTAGACACATTTTACACTATACATGACTTCTTCAAAAAATTCAAATCACTTGGATTACAGTAGAAACAATGTGGGATGTATAAAAGGATGATAATTTTATTATTTTTATTCTTTCCAAGTTGGGTCCTAATTATTTAGTTTTTGTTTCTACTTTCCTTGCCCTACGGAGTGCCTTTAAATCCACATGGGAAATTCCTTCCTTATATGTTTTTTTCCTCCTTGACTAGGAAGTAAGACAAGATCATATAGATGGGTAATCTAAATTCTTATAATTCAAAATCCCTATCTGTTGGAGAATAAAAAATAGAAGGATTTAATCAATAAGGATAAGAAACATAACAAACTGGACAATGAGAAAAATAAGGTTATGAAACATTCCACTCAGACCTCCTCTTATGAATCCAAACCTTAGAAAGAGAGGGCCAAATGTGCCTATTATGTAAAATCCTAGACACAATGAATATAAGTGTATGTAGAGATAGGTTGATAACGTAACAAACATACTAGAGAAGAACAATATCAAGTTTCCTGGTTCAGAAACACAAATTATACCCATTTAGGATTTCATGAAGGAAAACTACAACAATAAGGGGAAATCTAAGGTAAAATCACTTATAGTAGTTTCATCTCAGTGTACAATATGTGGGTTCTTGGCTCAAGTTCTTTACACCATAAGGTTTAATCATATTTCACTTCCTTAGAGCCATATTATATGCCAACTATTTAAATTGGTGATCACACTTTTGCTAAGGTATCTGGGAGAGGGTATGTTGACATAGGTGATGGTACATTTTAATATGTTATTTATAAAACTTCATTTTCAACTAATATCCTATCAATAAATTAGATCACACACCAAAATTCAAGTAAGTGGGTTGATTTCACTCCATATTATGTGGTTATCAAGGAGTTATACAATGATTCTATAATGGAATTGGGGAGATAAAATCACCAATATCATATTTATCTCTTCTTTCAGTTTTCTCTTGATGAAAATTCTTTTATAAATGAGGATAACCCTTCAGTTTTGACTCTTGACACTTTACTTCCAGTAATAATGTAGTCATTAGGTATTGGTGATAGTTATGAGGGTTTGGATTCACTTGGGAAGACTCATGTTGATTATTTTTCCATTGCAGATGATGGGGGTATTAATTATGAGGATTCAAAATTCAATCCATAAAATGAGAGAAGTCACGAGGAATCACCTCCTTCCTATCCTAGTCATGTTTTAGAGGATAATTACAAACATCTTTACTATCCTCATTTCTCTCTTGGTCATGCATCATACGTTGATGAATCTTCTCCAGATTCTTGATATTTAGGTCCACTTCCTCATATCTCATAGACTTTTGGACCACTTTTGACATTATGAATTCTAGTCAAATTTTGAATTGATAAAAACTATGGGATACAAATTATTTGGTTAGTGATCCATCATATGAAGGTAAAATATCACAATTTTGAGATGTTTCAGATGTTCATTTTCCCTCGTCCTCTGATCCTCGCATTTTCAGTGGAACATCTAACATTCTTGGTTGAGATTCAATATTATTTTATTCACCTTCTAATATTAGGATTCTACATCTAAGAGATCTATTACGATTTCATGAGGCCTCATCTTCTAGGGGGTTGCCTAGTCCTCTCTTATTCTCTTCCTTCTCTCTCTATTTATAGGGAGGATTATCTATGTTCTTGTAGGGGAATTATCTGCTGAGGTAGATATTATTTTCATTTCTATTTTAGCTCTTTTAGGGAGGAGGTTTTCCTACGATATTTATCCACTTTAAGATTAATTTTCTTTCGACTTCGGTACCTAATCAAGCCTTATTTTTTAGACCCAATTTTTCTACCCACCTAAGTTGTGTTTGGGGTGTTAGTGTAGGTTTTTATTCTTATACATGGTTTTTACTACACATGTATTGATTTTGTTTAGGTTTCATCAGGATGGATGGGGGATATAGTTCTCCCACGGGGGGTTCACTTAGTAAAAGTATGGTATAGCACGTGCGTTCGAAGGGTATTAAATAATACCCTTAATTTTAATTTTTACGTATAATTATTTAATTAATAATACCCCTCTTGTTAGATTATTAGAATGAAAATACCCCCTATTTTTCCATTGTTCCATACTTAAACATTTTTGTATTACAATTTTATTTACCCCTTTTTATTTCTACCCTAATATATCAAACATAAAATATATCATGTTTCCCACTTAATTATTTTTTTCATAATACACCATTTCTCTAGAAAGGGAGTTTGAACCCATTCAGATGTATTACTAATTACTTTAATGTTAATATTTAATCATTTATGAATATTTCTTCAAATAATTAAGATAGTGACATAATATCAGTTTTTTTGAAAACCATACACAATCCTAGTTTTCTACCATCTTATCATTTCTTAGTTAAGAATATCCTAATTGATATTTCCTTATTTGAAAAGAGAATATAATTTAAATTTATGACCAGAATCCTTTATAAGTTTATAAACTAAGGTTCAAAGGTTTTAATTTTACTTTAAAATTAACCCTACCTCTCCTTTGGCCCACCTCTGTAACCTACCCCCAATACCTAATTCAAAACATTAACTAATTAAACCCTTTCACCCTCTAATGTCTACCGGTATATTGAGTTTTATTTTATGAATTTCAATTACTTCAATATGAATGCACGTGCTAGGATATTACCTAACTAATGAACCCCCCATGAGTTCTACCTCCTTTTGGGTGATGGTTACACTTCCCCACTTCCTTTTTATAAACCTCTTATAAAGTCATTTTATTATTCATTGAATATACAAGCTATATTTTAGTATGTGTTTGGTTCTTCTCTCTCAGCTTTACCCTCTTTGTGCATTTGTATTTTATCATTTCTCAATCTTATCCTACATTCTCACATAGAAAATTTCTGATCTAGTGACAACTTATCAAATTATGTTCATTATTGGAAGAGAATAATTTTCTTTCTAGGAGGCCTAAATGAGATTAAAATTCAACATAAATCTTATTTTCTAATTTTTCTTTCAAATTGGCACTATATTAGTTATCCACATTAAATGTTGAATAAGAAAAAATATTCTTGTATTTAACATTTTTACTATCTCTTCATAAATGGTCCCAACAATTTGGGTGTTATAATGCCTCTCCTTTTTCTTGAATGGCTGCACTCTAGATATGAAATGAATGGAATGTTTCATTTATTTATGTTTGAAGGACTTTAAATTAACATATGGGTAGGCTAAAGCATCTATGTAATATTTTAGGAGAGTAACATACTTATTTCTTCTAGGGAATAGCACTTTCTAATATTGACAAGCCTAGGCTTTTTGTTAGACACAATATTTACTTTTCAAAATCATCTGATTATGAATTTCCAACTAATGATATGATTTTTACAAATAGATCATACCTATCAAAGATTTCTTCTAAAGATACTAGTCCATTTGGGATTTTATTTCCTTTTGAGTTTATGATCTCATCTTGGTCTCTCTCTCAATTCCTTCTTTACTATTTTAAGAAATAAATTCCTTGTATCTAGCTTCGCTAACTTCAAGATGCAAATTCTTAAAATTATCCCTTTATTCAAGTAAATATATAATATGTTCATCTTCATTAACCACTTTCCAATTCTATGAATTATCATGGATGCTAGTGTTGAAGACCATTTCAATTATATATTTTTGTTGATTGAAATCAGGATGTGGTATAAGAAGGGATGCAAGCACTATTAAGGTATTTTCCTTGAAATTTTGTACTAACTACAAAATATAGGCATGAATTTTTTTATTTTGAAAAAGATACAAAGGACAATACAACCATTGTACACTGAAAAACAACAATCAATTACTAGAGTTATTTAATTTAATTTGATTAAGTTATTTGGTTCAATATTTTACGTGTGACCCTAGGTATTTGACTTGCTAACACAACCAAGAAATTAGTATACGTCTCTGACTTGCCAACGCCACCAAGAAATTAGTATCATAAATAAATGCATGATGATTATGGCTATTAAATTTGTAGTTTTACGATTTAACATGTAGGGATTCCAATTACAAGGGAAATTATAATAGTCACTTATAGTAGGAATAATAGCCTTCATAAAAAAAGGGCTCACATAACTTGCACATTACCAATATTGACCGAGATGAAGAGAGGAGGAACATATACTTGTAAGAGCATCTCATATGGAATCATAGAGTTTATAGGAAAGTGAAGGGATAAATATTGATTAGTGGTTCAATAATTTCAGATAACAAGATCTTTACATTTATGATGTATTCTCTCATAAAATCCATGACATAGGAAGTCTTTCATCAAAGTTAGTGGTGAGGGTATATTCATTTTGACGAGAAATTTCACGAGATGATTACAATTTTTGTGATCATTTATTATTATTTTGAAGAAGGGGAATTGACTTGGGATACTCTCTTTGGTTGGGTCAAATATTCTAAGTTGGTTGGTGAAACACAAGTTCAGAATTTAGTTAATCTTTTCTAAAGAGACTAAAACTTCATTAGAACAATTAGATTTATATTATGGTTTGATAGAAACAAAAAGGTACAATCGAGCCTTTATATGTCGAATGTGACAATTTAAAATGTATTAGGTATTTATTAGTACAAATAAGGTCAATCGAGCCCTAATATACATAGTGTGATAGTTTGACATGTATTAGGACTCAATTAGGCCCTTTTATGCCAATTAATCCCTTATATAATTTTTACAATAATTGGATGTATATTAGAGATAGATTTACCCCATTTTATCTAATTTATCCCTGATACACCTAGTACAGAATAATATATGTGCATTACAAATTGATTTGTGCAAACAAGGCCAATAGATCACTAATATGTGTACATCAACAATTTAATGTGTATTAGAGATCAATTGGTGTAAATGGTGCCAACAAATACCTAATACTCATAGTGTAATAATTTAACATATATCAAAAATCAATCCCTAATATACATGGTGCAATAAATAAACACGTATTAGTGCTTAAATGGTCTCATTTATGTTAATCAAGCCCTAATACACCTAGTGCAACAATAAGATGTGTATTAGGGATTTATTGGAGTAAATGTGGCTAATTGATCATAATACACATAGTTTAATACCTTAACATGTATTACATCTCAACTAACATAAACAGGGATAATCAATTGCTATTATGCATAATGTGATAATTAAAATTATATTAGGGATCGATTGGCCTCATTTGCGCCAATCAAGACTCAATATAATTAGGTTAACAATTAGATGTGTATTATGCTTGATTGGCCTCATTCATTAAAATCAAACCTTAATACATAGTGTAACAATTAAACATGTATTAGGGATTGATCAGTGAAAGTGGGGCTAATCACACCATAGTACACATAGTGTAACAACTCAATGTGCATTAAGGATTGATTAATGAGAATGGGGAAAATCAAACCTAATATTCAAAAAGTGTAAAAATTTAACATGTGTTATGATTATATTGGCCTTATTTGCATCAATATAGCCCTAATAAACCTAATATGACAATCAAATATGTATTAGGGATTGATTGGCCCATTTTTCACAAATCAAACCCTAATACACCTAGTGAAAAAATTAGACAAGTATTAGGGATCAATTTTCATAAATGTGGCCAATCAAGCCCTAATATGTAGTGGAAATTTTAACATGTATTAGGGATCAGATGGCATAAATGAGGCCATTTAATCTAATACTCGTATTGTGAGAGTTTTATGTGTATTCAGACTAGATTAACCATGTTTGATCCTTGATATATATCTTATATAATTAGTGTGACAATTAGATGTGTATTAGGGTTTGATTGGTCCTTTTAATGCCAATTAAGCCCTAATACACCTAGTTCAACAATTAGACTTTTATTAGGGATTGACTGACAGAAACATGACCAATCAATCCCTAATATGTGTAGTGCACTAATTTATTTCATATATGATATCAATTGGTGTAAAAGGGTCCAATTGAGCCCTAATATGCATAGTACAAAAATTTAACAAATATTAGGGATCGATGGCCCCAATTTGAACCAATTAATCCTTAATACACCCAATGTAAAAAAATTAGATATGTGTTAGAGATCGATTGACCCTGTTTTTCTAATTAACCCCTAATACACCAATTAGGTGTATATTAGGGATTAATTGGAGTAAACAAGGCCAATTAATGCCTCATACACATACTGATACAATTTAATGTGTATTACAACTGGATTGGCCCTGTTTATGTCAATCAAGTCCTTATATATCTAGTCTAATAATTATACATTTATTATGGCTCAATTGATCCCATTTGCAGCAATTTATCCCTAATAAACCTAGTGGAGTGATTAAATTTATGTAATAGGGATAAATTGGAGAAAAAAGGACAATCAATTCCTAATATGCATAGTGCAACAATTTAACATGTATTGGTGCTCAATTGGCACAAATTGGGCTAATCAAACCATAATATTCATGTCATATAAAAATTAACATGTATTATGGCTCGATTCACCTCATTTGTGTTAATTGATCCCTAATACACTTAATATGACAATTAGATGTATCGTGTTAGGGTAGGATTGGCCATGTTTGCACTAATCAATCCCTAATACATCTAGTGCAACAATTTGATGTGTATTATATATAAATTAATGTGAACAAGGGGAATCAAGCCCTAATATGCATAGAGTAACAATTTAACATTTATTACAGATCTCTACATGCAAACAAGATCAATTGAGCCTTAAAATGCACAACTCAGTAATTTAATTCTTAGTACAATTGATCCCTAGTACAAATAGTGTTAAAAGTAGACATTTATTAGGGCTAAATTGGCCCAAAAAAGGCCAATGTATCCCTAATATGCATATTACAACAATTTATCATGTATTAGGCCTTAACTGGCACAAATGGGGCCGATTAACTCATAATGTGCACAGTACAACATTTTAATGTGTATTAAAGATTGATTGGTCTCATTTTCTCCAATTGAGACTTAATACACTTAATATAATAATTATATGTATATTGGGTCTTGATTGGATCTATTTGTGCAAATTGATTCCTAATACACCATGTACAATAATTTAATATCTACAAGGATTTGATTGGTACAAACATGGCCAATCAATCCCTAATACAAATAGTGCAACAATTTAATGTTAATTAGGGATTCTTTCGTGTAAATTGATCTAATCAAGCCATAATATGTACATAGTGTCACAATTTAATGTGCATTGTCACTCAATTGACCCCATTTGTGTCAATCAAGCCCTAATACTCCTAATGTGATAATTAGATGTGTATTAGAGTTTAATTTTCAATGTTTGCACTAAATGGGCCCTATTACACCTAGTGTGATAATTATACATGTATTAGTGATCAATTGGCATTAATGAATTCAATCAAATCCTAATACACACATAAGGAGACAATCTAATATGTATTAGGGATTGATTGGTATAAACTTGGACCAATCAACCCCTAATACACATTTTACAATAATATAACATATATTAGGGTTTGTTTGATGTTTGTCAGAGAACACTTGATAGAAATCACACAAGAAGTCTGCGCAGGAAAGAAGGTCATATTCAAAGGTGTGAACAAATAGGGAGAACATGCGTGTAGAGCATAAGTTCAACTTTCAGGACTTAGCCATTTTTGAAGATGGGTTCCTATTTTTAGAGATGGCGTGCAGAGCACACAAATAAGGCAGAGATGTGCACAGCCACGCATCAGACTATACTTGGAGGATTAGCTATACAAAGCAATTTACATGGACACATGCTCAGAAATAGGATCTATCAACTGTCAGTTAACTGACCAGTAGTTCTATTTTTAGCGCACTTGCATGTTTGGATATGCTTGGTAAACGACATGTGGGGCTAGTAATAGCATGCGACCTAATTTTGGGAATAGATAAGTGGTGAAGGGAAAGTCCCCACCATTATATAGCATGTAGTAAATTGCGTAGTAGAGATACGCATATATATGGTGATACATGTAGAGACTATAGTGAGATATATGTATGTATGTGTGCAAGATTGGATGATTACGCGCACATGGGCACAAAACTGTTATTGCTGTAATGAAGCTATTCTGTATACTTATTATCATTTAATATAATGGAGGATATTGGTCTGAATCTAAGTGTTAGTTATGTTTGTAATCTGGGTATCTAGTATGTTTTTTATTCTCATCATGGTTAATATTTAATTTATGTTCTCCCTTAGAGACTAGATCTAGCATGCTCTATAGAATGATATGTTAGTAATGAAACTGCATGCTGTTAAGTCTTCATCATGCTAACATCCTACAACAGACAACCCTTAAAGAGGGATCGGGTACCTTTGTCACGAACTGTCAGGTGAGATCTCAGTCTAGGCTGAGTGATGTGCCAACGCGTGTAGGGTCTTATTAGGCTTATATTACTAAATTCTAGGCTGCATCAATGGTTCTATTATTCGGGACCTCTTTTTCAGTTATTTTCAAGATGGTTCATGATGAAGACATACCTAGTTAACCTATAGACAAGTGTTGAAGAATGGATACATGATTTGGAAGAAGAATACGCATGTAGATTCAACACTGGATTTGAGTTTAACACACGCACTGTGGGTGGAACAGAATATGTTTGACAATTTATATGAGATATTCTTTCGCTCTCTTTCCCAGTAGAATTGATATGAGTGGCAGATTGCTTATACATCTAAGCCTGGAATTGGAGGTATCACATGCAATTGTCTTGGACGCAGGAAGAATTTCTAGGCCCTTCATGATGCTGATCTGATTTGGAACCGAGATTGTGGATACTTGGTTCTGCGGTGTCTTGAATAGTTATATCTTGGAATAATCAATTTCCACTGTATTTGTTTCCCAGAGGTAGCTAAATTCTAGTTCTTACGATATCCCAAGGGGAGCTTACCTACAAGGAATATCCACTGACAATCAAGGTCCTGATGGTAACTTTGAATCTGGAAGAGTAAACCTGATGGCTAACTAAACCCCACCACATGTGGGGGCAGGTATAGGATTGGTGAAGGATGGCGGAACTTAGCGGTGGTAAGGCAGAGTGAAGAAAGGAAGCTCAAGTATAATGAGGCACATGAGAGGGAGATAGAGAAGAAACATGACATTACAGAGTGGATGGATGTTGAGGAGAGATATGGTATCGTGAAGGATTTAGAGCTCACGTAGAAGATGATGGAGCCAGAGCATCAAGAACTCCCCCATCTGGGAAAGCATGACAGGGAACCCTCCTCAGCCTCACAAGGAAACACACCAGTAGAGACTGACCTAGGTCACGGGTGCACATATGAATCCACCAGATAACCTTGCCCTTGTGTTTGGTTTTTCAGCATCTAGTACAAAAACAGTCAATCAAGCTAAGTTTAAGCAGTTTGGGAGAGTAGGAGTGAGTCTTACAAGAAGCATCAACGGCATGGAAACACAAATGAATTCATTTGTTATATGGGAGTTACCTTTTCGGTTGTATCATCAGCACAAAATACACAGTGCAGCCAATTTTTAGATTAACTTCTGGGAGTAGTAACTGCTTCGCAGACTGTCGGGGTAAAGTATCAGTTACTACTATTTGAGACACAAGGAAGTACATCTACATGGTCCTGATTCCTAACTACAAGTTTGGAAGATCAGGAGGCATGAGTGGTATCTATGGTTCAAGTGGATCTAGAGGTTCTGGAGGCAAGGGAAACACAAGAGGTTCTGGATTAAGGTGGGAAAGGTCCGCACCAACCCCAAAATATTTACATGGAAATGTCTCTTCGTCTTCCAGAGTATAGGGGCATAGAAGATGTTGTTGAACATGTGCATATGTGTGAAATATTGTGGCACACAAAAGGAATCACAGCTTTTGAGCGTATGACAAGTCAATTTGCTACTACGTTATAAGGATGCACACACATAGCTGGTACAGGAATTTTTTGACCCTAATCAGACCTACGTGTAGATTATACAGCTTTAAATAATGCATTCCTTAAAAGAGTTTCTATATCCTTGAGTTTGAGTAGAAGAGTATAAGTGCACGCTCAAGGATATTAAACAAGGCACTACTGAGAATGTGTTAGAGAGTATGATGCACGGTTTAAAATGCATTGTTATCAAAGATTTATTATGGCATATTCACGCAAGCCAGCATGCACAATGGTTTTTTGGGGGATTGATTACCCCTTTTAGGAGGGCGTTGTCCCATAAGACATACAATGATCTGCGCGAGGCATTGGAGGCAACCCTACATGCTGAGGTGGTTGGGAGTATTGAGACTAGTGTTAGCCCATTCTTAGAGGCACAGATTGTAGTTATGGCAAAGCAGTTAGAGAAATTATCGGTGAATTCAGCCCATGAAACACACTCAGGGATTTGGTGTACAGATTGTGAGGTGGATGGACACACCAAGGATAGTTGTCCTCATAGGTCCGTATGTTCATTGTTGTTAGACTGTGAGATCTGTCATTTGAATCATGATGCTAGCCATTGTCCTTTGCTATAACAGCGCATGATAAGGAAGAACGTATCCTGTTATTGTACAAAAATTCAGATCCACGACCCATGATACTAAAGATTTTAGATTGATTGGTTAGATCCATGATGTTATAGACATTAGGGTATGACAAACAAGTGTAATGGATATTTCTAAAAACAAGAATGAGTACTAGGATTGGGATCACAATCAACCACGCTATGACAGGAATGAGGGGCATTTTGAAGGAGGTCGTGGAAGAGGACGTGGATATCAGAGGTGGATACAGAAGGATGAGGTCTGTGGTGGAGGAAGAGGTGAGTTTCCTCACGGAACGTGTTATACATGCGGATCTCCTAATCACTAGCAGGCACTAATGCCCCTAGAATGTTACATATTCTTTTTGTGGAAAGAATCATATCTATGAAGGAGTGCACTGGACTTGTATGAGCATCTTTAGTAAGCAGCATAAGTAGGAGAACAAAGTCGCATGGATGGTTAGAATCTAGCGCGCAGTGGAAAATCAGTGGATGCCCAAGTTCGTACCTAGAACCTAAGGCATTAACCATGAACATTACCACACGAGCTAAAGTGGCATGTGCAAAAGAGGCATTGCACCAAAAGCCTACAATCACCAAGGAGGAGGTTTTGCATGCAAGGTACCCAAATCCTTCTCATCAGAAGGAAGTCTATCAATAGACCATGGAGGTCCTCAGAAATCTTCAAGGTGAAATACCATGCTTAAAAGAGTAGTCAAGAAAGATGGAACAAAAGAAAGAAGCAGTAAAGGTCTCATTGGATATTGATGACATTAGAGAGGTATGTAAAATGTTGCACCAGGAGAATATTATTCTCGTTATTAGGGAATTGGTTGAAGGGGAACACTCCATGCGCAAGCACTGAGAATGAATGGACAAATTTTACATGCAAATCTTCCCCCTGATAACATTGACTACGACAAGGAGATTAATCTGTAATGTTGTTGTGGATGGATGGCTTTTGAGCAATATCTTGATTGATACAGGTGTGGAAGTAAATGTTCTTACATTAGATGTGTGGGTGTAAATGGGGAGACCTCCATTGCAGTCATCATCTAACGTGTCTGTTTATGGTAATTAGGACTAGGGCCACTCCCATAGGGGTTTTAAAGGATGCATCTATAACAATAAAAAGGGCCAAATTCACTAGAGATTTTGAGGTACTAACACTCGCGGAAGTAGACAAATTTCCAGCATTACTTTGATGTCCTTGGTGTTATGCAAATAATTTTGATTTACGGTTTAAAAAAGGATACATAAGTTTTGAAAACAAAGAGGAATGAGTTGTAATCCCATTAACAGATGGTAAGTCTACATCATATCTTGAACCTTTGAGTGAGGAGGACTTAAACAAAATTTATGTGTGTGTTATTCAAGACCCAGAGGTCAATGAGCCATCAAAGGACGGCATTCTTCAGTTGGAAAGATTCTCAATCTATTAGTGATACTATGAGTATTTCTTGTGATAATTGGGCTCACGGTACTTATGAAATCGTAGGGTACAAAGTAAAAAGTGCAGTTGCACATGGAAGAATGGATTTTTCTCTGTTTCGATGTATAGGTAGCTCAGTATCTTGGTATACTGGGGTGGAAGATCTTCCCAGTATTTTTGCAAGCCATGGAGGCATAGTGGACAGACCAAGTTAAGCGAAGAGACATGTTAGCATATACCTTACGTGGGACAACTAGTGCACTTGTGGGTGGTTCACAGAGATAATCTTGTCGAATAGAATGAGATCAGAATCGCACTATCTACTAGGTTTTTCAGGAGCAATGCACCTACACAGATCTGCATTTATCATGGTGATAAACATGTTCAACATCACATCCAACAGTGTGAGAGACTCTAGACCACGTGAGATATGAAGCATTACCACCTTCACTCTGGGTGCATAAATTGTATTCCACTCTACAAGGTTGTGCATGCATTTGGTATGTATAAGTAGAACTACATAGAGAGACTGGAAATTGGCAGAATTTGATTACAGGTATGATCCAGACATTTGACTACTTCTTGACCAAACCTCCAGTAGAGGAGGCATTAAAAATTTTCAAGCGCTTAACTATGGGAGATAGTGTAAATACGGAAGAGCTCATTTAGGAATTATTTGGTGAGATAGAGTTAGGAGCGCGTTTTGAAGAAGAAGAAGAACTGGAATCTATACTACTTGAACGTTCTTACCTTGAGAAATAAAAGGAAATATGGTTTATATAGTATATGATGAGGAAGTTAAGAACTTGGATGTCAAACATTCAAAAGGAGTGTGCAAGGTCTTAGACAGTGCTGATAAGGATACACACGCATATCGTGAACCAATGAAGAAAAAGAAAGTAAATATTGGATCAGAGGCTGAGCCTAATAAGGCCATAATTGGGGACTATTAGTCAGAATCGGAAGTGGTAAAGATCATTGAGCTACTCAAGGATTATCAGGACTTATTCCCTCAAGGATATCATGAACTTAAAGGCGTGCATGAATCACTAGGAGAGATGAAGATAAATCTTAAAGAAGGTGGATGCCAAGTTAGAAAAAGACCTTATATAATGAATCCCAATTTACACAAAAAGGTTAAAGAAGAGGTTGATAAAATGTTGAAGTCTGGAATAATCATACCCTTAGATGAGTTAGAATGGGTTAATCCAATGGTGATTGATATAAAAAAGGATGGTCGGATTTGAATATGTGTAGATTACATAGAGCTGGATGCTACATGTGTCACCGACCCCTTTCCCACGCCATTCACTGAGGAAATACTAGAAGGAGTGGAAAGGTGTGAAATATATTCATTTACAGATGGGTTTTCTGGGTATCATCAGGTTGGGATTGCCCAGGAGGATCAGGAAAAGACAACTTTTACTACTGAATGGGGCAGCTTTGCTTATACCATGATGCCTTTTAGATTGAAAAATGCACCTGTTGTATTCTCGTGGATAGTTGTTCAGGCATTCAAATATTTTATTCATAACTTCTTACATGTGTATATAGATGATTGGACATTATATGGGCTTATTAAGGATCATTGTGAAAATTTGCGCTTGATGTTTGAACGATGCATATAGTTGAGTATCTTGTTGAACATCAAGAAGTGCATATTTGCTACACTGTTTGGAATACTCTTAGGACACATAATCTGCAAGGAAGGTTTTCTAGTTGATCTAACTAAGATTTCAGTCATTCTAGGCCTAGAGGCACCTACCAGTCAGAGTGAGGTGCGTAAATTTTTGGGTCACACAGGGTATTATAGAAAAATTATAAAGGTGTATGCAGACATTTCTGCACCTTTGGAGGAGTTGTTGAAGGGAAAAGGTACATTATATTGGGGAGAATTATAGCATCGTGCATTTGAGATATTAAAAGAGAAACTTACTACCGCGTCTATCCTACATTTTCCTTCATGGGAAAAAACATTTCATGTACATGTGGACACCTCTAGCATGGCTATTGATGCGGTATTAGCTCAACCTAGAGAGGGTATTATCGATCATCCTATCTGTTTTTCTACTAGAAAGATGACTTCTACTGAATAGATTTATACAACTACAAAACACAAAGTTTTTTCCATGATCTATGCACTACATAAGTTTTGACAGTATCTACTAGCTACACCATTTTTGTTTTATATAGATCACATGGCATTGAAGTACTTGGTGAAAAAGCCTATCTTACAAGGGCGTATATGTCAATGGGTACTCTTATTTCAAGAATTTGATTTCAAAGTTGTGGTAAAACCTAGGAAAAGTAATTATGAACTAGACCACTTGTTTAGAATTCATTCAGGAGGGGAAGCACAGAAAATTGAAGAGACCATTCCAGATGCCCAGTTATATAGGTTACAACACATGCCATTAGAATTAGAAGACATTTCTATCTTTCTATTAATTGGTGTGGCACCAGAAGGAATGAAGGCCTTAGAAAAGAAACAACTTGCTATATGCGCCACACCTTTTATGTTGATCAGCGGTGACTTGTACAAGTTAGGTAGAGATGAAGTATTACGTCGTTGTGTCTACACAGCATGAGTGCAAGGATATAATGGAGGAGGATCATGGTGGTATTACAGGTGGCCACTATGTTGGTGATGTCACAACGTGCAAGATTCTACTTGCTGGATTATGGTGGGACACCCTGTATAAAGATTGTAAGGAGTTGTTATGATCCTCATGTGCATATTTCACTAATGCCTCGAGGTTTTGGTGTAACAGTTTGTTACATTTGGTATCAAAGTGACCACCCAGGTTCGAGTCCTGGCACGGGTAGCTACATTGGCATTGCAGTGTTCACCCGGGGCTTGTATAGGGCAGGACGGGGTCCCGCTATAGGGGCGCAAATCTAGCCCAGGGTCAGGGCTATGGAAGCGTGGTGGGATGTTATGATCCTCATGTGTGGATTTCACTAACACCTCAAGGTTTTTGTGTAACAGTTCATTACAGTATTTATCCTTTTTCATTTATTTTTATTCACTTTGAAGGAATAAATAATAATCCATAGGGAGAATGGGAGACCTCCCATTCTCCTTCAATGAGAAAAAGTGAAAAATTTACTGTGAATTTCCTATTCTCCCAAAAAACAAATAACAATTAATAGGGATAATGGGAGGCCTCCCATTATCATTCAATATGAAAAATCAAAGCTATGATACAATGTGAAATTTTTTATCTTATTCTTTATCAATGTGAAAAATCAAAACTAAGGGAGAATAATGAGTTTTTCATTCTCCCTAAGAATTTATTTTTACGTTATGGGATAGTGAGAGGCCTTCTATTCTACTTTTTTTTTTCTTTTTATCAGGGAGAATGAGAAGTTTTTCATTGTAGGAAAAAGGGTTGATACAAAATAATTACATAAGGCTAGTGACTACTAAGCTACATGAAGCTAGCACTAATAGGCTACATAAGGATAGGGGTTTCTAAGTTAGATA